>WWET01002188.1:35684-46575 GCA_011038615.1 Limnodynastes dumerilii
CCCTACATTCAAAATGTATTAAATTAATTAACACCCCTTACTTTGAAAAATGGTTTGGCCGAGTCGTACACTTGCACCAAAAAAAAGGTGTAAGTGCGTCTCTGAATCAGCCCCATGTTCTAATTGGCTAAAAAGAACATATGATCTCACCCTTAGACAGGCTCGTATTGTCATAAACCACATGCATTGTCATATGTAAGTGTTAGGTGTCTTAGATTATAAATATGCCTGGCTGAAGTCAGTTTGGCCTAAATATAAGTCACTCCTATCTCTTGCAATAATTATTGAGAAATTCATAGTTAAAATATAAGGTTGGGAATCAAGAGCCAAGATGAATGCAGCATGAGGATTTTGCATTGATTTCTGAGTATATGTATTTGTCTCAAGTATTACATCATTAGGAACCTTGGCAATCGGCAAATAGCACCAAAAATAGAGAGGTGTCCTCTTCAACTCAGGAACAATGCTGTTATAGTATTTATTGTAGAGAACAGTAGGCTTTATAATAAATTCAATATCTGTCTGTACCTGCAGTTGCACAATTTAACTCATAAATAATTCTAATACGGAAACCTTGAGCTCTGGTGGTTTTCTATAATAAAGATCATTTTACCTTTTCTTGTAAATAGTATATTTTACATAACATTCAAAGAAATTGCGATCATTGATTTAATCATAGACACTATTGCACTGGCTATTGGAAGTAGAAATGAACATAGCCTTTATATCTATATACATTTCCATAGTGCTAAACAACATTAATTCAACCTTGGCAGCAAATGTTTTCTAAATGTGTGTTCCTCCCTTGCATCAGCATATTTAGTGCATTTTTTTGCTTTAACTTTTATGTCCTTATGGCTCACTTTATTTTTTGTGAAAAATAATTAAAAGTAATCTCTGAGAGTTACTATTTTATTTTTATTATGCAAATAAATTTCCGTCTTAATGAGCTGGGGCCCGATCCTGAATTAGTAACAACATGCATGCACCAGATGGTATACTAATGATCTCCTAGCCTATGGAACTAAAATCCTTCTGACAGGGTGGCACTTGAAATCTGCTTGCCTACTTCCCGCAAGAGAGGCGGGATAGGCATGTGGATGAAATTAGGTGGGCAGCGGTGTGCACTTCCGCACGGATCTGCGTTCAGATGGACACAGATCTGTGCGAAGAACTTAAGGTAGGTTTCTGGACACGTAAGTGTCACTCCCCTCACATATGCATACGGAAAATGCACAGAGGTCTGAATCAGAGACTTACCTTAAAGGTGTTTATATACACCTAATTTTGGTTGAAAGTTTAAATAAAAATTACCTTATTTTTTGTAGAAATGTTTACATTTTTTATTCAATAATATACATACATAACATTAAGAGCATTTGGACATGTTTAGCACTGCCATCTTTTATCTGTCTGTTCATTTATCTGTTTTTCATGTCTACGTGTCTCTTACCTTACTTAAACTTTAAAACTTATCTTGAAGTGTAGTAATTGTAAATATTAGTGCATATAATAGATGGGGAAATCTGGTTACATATTGGAAAAGATGGAGTTTGATTGGTGAGTATTAATGTAACACCAAACCTTATCCTAATCCTTACCCTAACCCTCCCCTTCCATTACTCTAACCCTCCCTTCCCCGCAGCCTAACGCTAATACTCCCTTCCCCGCAGCCTGACCCTAAGACTCCCTTGTAATTCTCACCTGCTCGAATGAATAGGTAAATATGCCAATCGGAATACTTATCCATTCATTTATAAAATATTCTAATTCGTGCTATTTTCGAAATAGAGACAGACAAAAATGAGCTTTTAGCTTTCTTTATTAGAAACGTCATTTCCTCAGTGGCGACTGTATTCCCTCTACATATCTCCAGTCTGCGTGTGCACATTCCTACTTATTGTAACTTATATGTAACATTTAAGTTCTTCTGAATTATGGACACCTCTTACAACAATCTGTTATGTTATAGTAAGAACACTACAGCAAACTGCCTTTGTCTTGTAAAGGGCAGAACACTGAAGCAGTGTCACAGTCCATGTCTGTTGGTCCTCTAACACATTAAAAAGATCTGTCAGCATTGTTATATGTGTACATTTATCAAGCCTGGAACACAATGAATCTAGCCTTAGCCACACAGGACTTTAATGATAACTGGTAATAAAACATGGATGGCACACCAACAGCTGTTTTGCCAACTGGGCTTTCAAGAAAGTACATACACGTCTTGCAACAGCTGCGCAGTACTTAATCTGGATTACATCCAGCCAAAATGAACTATTCCTGACCCTGCTTACTGATTTCCCTAAAGCGGTGGATACATTTCACATCAATTTATGTGTTTTCTAATTACGGTATGTTGATTTAGTTTGCTTTCTGGCACATTCTTGATGTAGAGATATTAATGAATGTTTTTACTAATTGTTACTTATATATAGCAACAATTATATAGTGTGTGTATATGTATGTGTGTGTATATATATATATATATATATCATGACAGGTGACACACAAAATCTGAAAGCAAAGAAAGGAGAGGGGGTGCATTAACTTTTTATTTTGAATCCACATACAATCATAAAAAGTACTTTAAAATCACTGAGGCGTACCAAATATCGTGGAACCATATATAAATGATTCACACCAGCATGTTACATTACCGCTCCAGCGGATGTTTAACCGAAAGCTCCAGGCGTCCCAGGGTATCGGGCAGAAAGACGGACATGGCGTGCACAGCTCAAAGATTAATGAAAGAAGCCCTCGGGTAACGGGACTCAAATAATACATTATTATACAACAGGCTAATCAATTCACGGTTTATATAAAACATATTACAACAATACATCATGACACTAATATATATCAATACACATCAGAAAATGTATGTGCATGTAACAGTAACCAATATCACAAATTTAATATATTTAATATAAATAGTACTAAAATTATATATAATAAAATTAATTATAAAATTTATTATAAAATTAGTTAGTTAATTATTTAAAAATTAATCTTAACTTTAAAGTGCATGATTCAAAAATAAAGGGAAAAAGAGAGAGAGAGACAACAATTACTTAATTTATTAGTCATTTATAGGAAAGGGGTTAACTCAAAACTTTCATTCAAGCCCAATGGGGCTAAAGTTTTTAGAGTAAGGATCCAAAAGCCCTCACGTTGTGAGAGCCTCAGGAGTCTGTCTCCTCCTCTCCTATCAACAGGGATATGTTCGATGGCTCTAATCTGGAAGTTTAAATTTTATCCTTTAGGGCAAACTCCACAGTGTCGTGGAACACTATGTGCTGTGTTCTTATTTACAATGCTCCTATAGTGTTCTAGGGCTCTAATTTTCAGGCATCGTTTTGTTTTGCCCACATACGTTTTTCCACAACCACAGGTTAAAAGATAAATTACAAGCGTGGAGTTACATTTAGTAAAATGTTTAATATAAAATTCACCATTATTATCTGAACTTACAACCTTTTTGTCTTTGTTAATAAATTTACAAATCTTGCACCTTCCACATGGGAAGCATCCTGTGGTGCTAAGGGGAGATTTTTTCTTGGTTTCGGTGGTAGATAAAGTGCTAGGTGCCAAAAGTGCTTTCAGATTTTTAGCCTTCCTATACCTAACATGAGGCTTATCGGGCAAGTGCGAAGAAAGGACTGAGTCCAAGGTCAGGACCGACCAGTGCTTCTCCATTATGCTCTTAATTTTTCCACCAAGATAATTATAATCAGTTATTAATGGACACTCTAATTTTGTCGATTTTTTGACAATCTTGTCTTTATACTCTAAAAGAGTGTCCCTATTCAAAGATTTAGCTTTTTGATAACAATCTTCGATCAGGGTTGAAGGATAATGCCTTTCTTCAAACCGAGATTGATATACTGAGGCCTGTAAATTATAATCCTCAATGGTGGAACAATTCCGTCGCAACTGGATAAATTGGGAGAAGGGGATATTCTCCTTCCACCTCTTATGATGACAACTGGAAAATTCAAGATAACTATTTGTATCAACTTCCTTGAAAAAGGTTTGTGAATCCACCCCCCCCTCTCCCGTTTAACCGGTGCCCGCAGCAATAGGTCTAAAAATTCAATTTGGTCCCCTCCAAATTTGTGAGTGAACCTTAGACCATAATCATTATTATTCAAGGTTTCAACAAAAATCTCAGTCTTCTCTAGAACCACACCAAACAATCAGAGTTTCGTCGATGTAACGCTTGTATAGCTCCACCAACGACCTCATAGGGTGACCCTGGATACAGTTTCGCTCCCAGCTGCCAAGATATAAGTTCGCAAAGCTGGGAGCGATAACTGTACCCATTGCGGTCCCCCTTATCTGCAAGAAAAATGACTCCAAAAACAAAAAATAATTTTTGGGAAGTACAAAATTGGCACAGCCAATTAGAAAGTTCACTAAATCAGAGGAAAGGTTAGTGTCATCATTTAAGACCTCTTTAAGGACTTCCAATCCCTTCTCATGGGGGATAGAGGTATATAAGGTCTCTATATCGATAGAGCACCAATGGTAACCCTCTTCCCACTCCATATTTGCAACCAATTTCAAAACCTGAGTAGAGTCTTTAATAAAAGACTCTAATAGTGGAACATATTTTTTGATGTATAGGTCAACAAATTCAGACACTACTGGTCACAGACCCAATCCCCGAGACGATAGGACGTCCTGGGGGATTGAGTCTGTTTTTATGTACCTTAGGTAGGTAATAGAACGTTGCTATCCTAGGTGCTTTAATACTAAGATACAAATATTCATTTTGTGTGATACACTTTTTTCCAAGGCCATCAGCCGATAAAGACTCCAATTCCTGTACAAACACCGAAGTGGGGTCATTTGCAAGAACCTGATAGGAATCCTTATCATTCAATAGCCTGAGTGCCTCTGTAACATAAAATTACCACTCCCCCTCCCTTGTTTGCTTGTTTTATTACAAGGGACTTATCCGCTGTAAGTTTCTTTAAAGCAGATTTCTCTTCCCTATTTAGATTGCTTTTAAATTTTGGCCAACTATAATCTAATTTTTCAAAGTCGTTTTTTACCAGCTCTATGAATAATTCTATGTGGGGACCCCTTGATTCTAGTGGTAAGAATTTTGATTTAGGTTTAAGATTGGTCCCTGCAGGATTGACTTCTGTTAGTTGGGAATTCCCTTTCTGATCTTGTTTTAAAAAATGACATTTAAGGGTCAAATTTCTCGAGAATTTCAGCAAATCGATAGTTAAATTAAATTTATTGGGGGGGCACGTCGGGGCAAAGGATAATCCCTTCCTTAAGAGTCCAAGTTCTGTCTCTGTCTATTGTGACAGGTTAAAAATACCTTTATCACTATCTAAAACTTCCTTTTTCCAGGAGGATTTAGCAGCTCGTTTCCCCCGTCTAATAGTCTTTTTCTGGGGGTTGCGAGACTGCTTTCCTGTATCGTTCCCAGATTTTGTGATAAAGGAGGTGGTCCTTCATTTTGTCCCACTCCTAAAAAATGCTTTGTCTCAGCAGAGGTACTAGGAGTTGGTGATCCTGTCATTTGCTCATTGGGATCCTTCAGACCCTCAAAGGCTTTAAACCGATTAGTTAATGGAATATTGATATCTTTCTTGTCAATTTGTTGCTCCCTTCTAGGACCTTTATTTTCTGTATTAGATTTCCGATTTTTACCGGTATTATAGTTGCTGTTACGATTAATATTCTTCTTAGAATTCTTATAATTATTAAACTTATTCTTATTTCTTGATTCTACTTTTGTCCACTCACTATTCCCCTTTTGATTTCTATTTGAGGATTGATTACTCTTTTTATTGCAATCTACTTTAAAACTATTCTTCTCATCAAATTTGTTCCAGTCTCTAACACTTAATAAGCTGGTGATTGAGCACACCTGTTCTTTGTGTCTGCTATATATATATATATATCATATCATATTTGTAGGCTATTATACTGACCAATAAGGTTGATAGTAGTATAAACAGAGAAGAGTGATGGGCCTTAGACTGAGCCTTGTGGTTGTCACGCTCTGCAAAATTGACCAGGCTCCATCAGGTCACCAGGATGTGAAGTCTAACTGAGGGTTTGATATTCTCCAATGCCCTAGATCAGGGGTTCTGTCCTCAAGTACTGCTAACGGTCCAAGTTTTTTTTATCTCTGGATTTATTTATTTTATAATTTTTTTTGTTTTTAATCTTCTTATGATTTGTAATCTGAGAACCAGACTCTGAGTAACCTTGTTTCATTTTATGTCTAATTATTTACATACATAAATGTTCCTTTATTGATCTTTTTTTTTTTATCTTTGTAATTTATAGGATAATCATGACCTCATCAGCAGCTGGAATATATGGCAATTTTGGGCAAGCAAACTACAGTGCGGCAAAGCTTGGGCTAGTGGGTCTTTCTAATACTTTGGCTCTGGAGGGGGTGAAGTACAACGTTCTCTGTAATGCCATTGCACCAACTGCTGGTTCCAGGCTCACACAGACCGTCATGCCACAGGGTAATATCATTGCTGGGAATTTGCTTCTTGCGCTGATCTCTGTTTTCTGTATTACAGTAATATTGATAACTTTTGTGCTAGGGATTTATTGGAGCTTTAATTTGAAGTGTGAAATGAGTGGTTATTGTTCTCTGGAACCAGGTGCAGAATGCAGCATACCGTAGCATTAGCCTTTCAACTACCTGGTCATGCAATCATTTTCCAGATTTAAACTATAGTCTGGTTCTCCATTGGCAGGATCAAAAAAAAAGAAGAAAGGATAGTATGATGCCAGTCATACACACTGTATTAATCATGACTGATCTGTGCGATTATTGTATAGGAGGTGGCATGGACCAATTTGTCAGAATGCTAACAAAATGGTCCAAAAACTTAATGGAACAATAATTGATTGATCATGACTGTTCCGTTCCTATTAGGATGCGTATAGAGTGCTGGCCATATAACTCTGATTGTCAGCCCAGTATGCTATGTCCCCAGAGACTGATATGCAGTACCCAGTCCATAGCATAACATTATGTGTGACATGAGATGTGGCATGACTGAGGTGTAGAGATAAATATATATAGTGGAGAATACTCAAATTTGTTCAACTACAAGATTTTGAATATTCTGTGAAGATAGAATTTGTGACCTAGATAATACAAGCAGCAAGTGGCAGCTTGAATGTAAATATTTAAACATACACCTCTACAGAAAAGCTAAGGTTGAGGCAAGTTAAATCGTTAAGCAATGTTGGATGAGGGAAAGTAGATTTGAAGATCACCTGGCTTATCTTAGAAATATAGAAAGTGTAGGTGGCTTTTTATTCTGCAGACAGAAAGCAAGCACAGTTTCTAATATGTGAAAAGATTAAAGGCTTCCAAATCTGAGATTTACTTGTAGATGTTAAACCATGCACTATGCTGTCAGTTGTATTGTAGTTTCATACTTTACTTTAACTCTGGGTTTCAGTTTTCTAAACCTTCTAGATCTCACGATAGTGAGAGAAATTCCCATGAGAAAATCTCCGCTTAAGCACCAAAAAAAGCTTTGTAAAGGGAGGAAAACATGTACAGAGAAGAGTAGTTCATGTACTTTTATGAGGGGACTTCAATGTTTTTGTATTAAGTGTTTAAGTGGCTGAAAGTAAGTCATGTCTCAATGTGTGACCACCAGAGAATAATCTCATATGTGAAAATGTTGAATAGAATTAGGATCCAGTTTTTATGTTTCTAGTTCTTTATAAATTAGATGCATCACTCTGACATAAGGAGGTATAGTTAAATAACTTCTAAAGCGGAAAATTAGAGAGATGTTGCCCTTGGAAACCAATCACATTCTAGCTGTTTTTCATTGGTGTTGAAAATGGGGGGTGGTAATTACTCATGAACATGAATGATGGAATGCTAGCTCTTTGTCAGTATTAGCAAATATATTACACCCCATTCTTCATAAACCTCAATAACTTAAGTCTCAAAAATGAACAGACTTCATTCTGAACATACAGTATATAACATACACATTTAAAATCAATGCAGATGTTGTTGTGTCTGTATTATCTATAATTTTGGTGGTTGGTCTTGGTATTTGTCTTGTGGTAATGAAGACCAGTGTTATCATTACCACATACCATACAATAATAAATTGCAGTAGAACTAAAGTGCTTGTGTTGGCCAATGTGGTCAGACCTAAAAATATTTAGAGAGTCCAGAAAGTAGAACTAGAGCAAAAATGCTGCCTTACAGTCCCTCTATAGTCCATCTGAGGACGTCAGGGAAGGCTGGGTACAAGCCCTAAAAGAGTGGAAGGATTTACTATTTGATAAAGCTGAGAGGGAGCTATTTTTCTCCTGCAATCAGAGAGCCCTGGGAGGTAATAATATGACCAGGCTAGTGAAGGAGGAGCAGGGCTGTAATCATGGACCTGTGTGTTCATGGGCTTATATCAGAGTTGCCCAAAGAGGCCCCTGCAGTAGTGAAAAGAAAGGAGTGTTAACAGCGCTCTCACTAGATAGGGGCAGCACAGCTGACCTTAGCAGGAACCCACCTGCAATAATGGACAAAAAAAAAAAGAAGTTTGGCAGCGCAGAAGCTTTATATATGCTCAATTTAAAAATGTAAATTACTAAGCGGTGATGGCTGAAAATAGACCAACACTGATATATAGCAAAGTATTTTAATAAACAAAATATAAAATAAATAAATATGAAAGGACATATAATACACAAAATGACAAACAACCCTTAAACTAGGAGATCTGGAGGAGCAATAATAATAATAAATAGTCACAAGATATGAGATTTAATACTTGGCAGTTCAGGAGATAGGCACGGACACACGAGACAGGAGATCCCCACGGGAATGATGTACTCTCCGATAAGTCCCGATCTATTCCTGATTGGATGCCTTTTGAATTGAACTCCAGAGAAAATAGGCTGCTTAAAGTGAATGGTTGGTGACTTTCGTTGAAGATTCGCTCTCTAAATAGAGATGAAAATAACTCCCGTTGTACTGAGAAGTTAGCAGAGATTCAGCGGACTTGGGTACAGGGCAGGCTCCCAGCGCGCTGCAATAAGAGTAGCTCCCGTGCTGGTGAGAGGTTAACAAATGTTCAGCAGACTTGGGTAGAGAGCCCCTGCAGTAGTGGTCACAAATGTTTGAACATAGCAGCAATGCTGCAGCTTCCCTTATATTTCAAAATATTCACGTTTTATTCTGTATAGGGTGTATTCTATATAGATATGGGGTTGAGGTATACCACAAACTGCTCAGTGTGGAGAAAGAGAGGACAATTTATGACACCTTCTATGAGAATGTGAGATGATATTTAGATTCTGGCTGGCAGTGTGGAGGTATATAAAGGAAACAGTACCTCTTGCTCCAGCATAGGACCCAAAGCTCTTTTTGTTTGTTATATCACTAGCAGACACTTTTATCTTAAGTACATAATTAATCTTGTAATTCTTGCAAAAGTTAGAATTGACAGCTGCTAGATTACACCCAACCCTTTATCAAAAAAATGGATAGCATTAGTCAATGACACTTTAAGCCATGAGCTATATTATTATTCCTGTCGGAATGCATTACACAAATGCCATAAATTGTGGTTCTGCTAGTATGAGTCCAGTCATGGGATTAAGTTGGAGGATTGTGTTTCATGTAACTAGCGTTTACTTCTGTTTGGGCTGGATCCAGACTTAAGAAGGAGCTTGAAGTTACTCCTGGGCTAAACCATTTTGATTGCAGGGGAGTCATATTTCTCCTGTTGCAAATTGTATTAGAGTTACAAAGTGATGTTTCGTATCCCAAGTCTAAATAACAGTGTGATAGTAAAGCTGGTTAGTATCTGTGTGCAGTAAGCAATTCAAAGGTATATCCCTGCATGCAAAGAATACAATTAACTTGACTCCCCCTGAAATCAACATGGTTGTGCCCAGGTGTAACCTTTCTCTCTTAATTACAAACTCCTTCTTAAGGCTGGATCCAGCCCGTTGTCTCTTGCCACCCCTCCCCTTTCCCTCCATTCTGTGGTGTAGCAATGATTAGAGTACTATCCATTAACCGCCCAGCACCAAAGTGCCCACAGTGAATGGGACATGTTTGTGTTTTCTTTATGCTTTTGTTTTAATGTTTAAAGAGCTGTGTGCCATTACCTGGTTTGTAACAAAAATCATTCAAACACACTGATTTAAAAGAGGAGCAATCAGCTAGACACTGGATAAAAAAACAAATAAAAAAATAATCTAGTTTCTTATGATAAGAACCAGTGGATGTTATGCAAATTTTGAAGTGTACAACCTACCTGTATTTGTATATAGGCAGCTGATGAATTTATTCTAATAACCTCACTGTATTAGGTGATGGGTCTTCTCTAAGTTGATACATTTCTTTTCTTCTGTAAGAAATCTGTATTTGTAAAACAATGACACGCAGCATTCTCATGGTAGATCATTACAGCATAGTGTGACCTGAATGGAAACATATTTTCCCCTTTTTGTACTGACTCTGCCTGTCTGATTTAATTTTAGATCTGTTGGATGCTCTGAAGCCTGAGTATGTTGCTCCTCTTGTGTTGTGGCTCTGTCATGAAAGCTGTCAGGAAAATGGAAGTTTATTCGAGGTGAGATTTTTTTTTTTTGCCACCATAGTCAGATTAATATCAATTATTTTGTGTGGTTTGGAAACTTAAGAAATGATATGTATAATAGCATCTATTTTAACCCCATTATTATTGGTAATAACCCAAATTCTGCAGTAATTTCTAAAGCTTTAATTTATTAATATTTTATTTGCACAAAGCAAAATGTAAAGGACTTACCGTATTTTTCGGACCATAAGATGCACCTAGTTTTTAGAGGAGGAAAACAGGAAAAAAAATATTTTGAACCAAATAGTGTCCAGCCC
>WWET01002188.1:47539-59993 GCA_011038615.1 Limnodynastes dumerilii
CCCATCATGTCCAGCACCCAGCTACAGTACAAAATACTTAAAAAATACTTACTTGCACTGTGGTCCCCGTTCTGCCGTCTCCTGCTTCTCCTCTGCGGGCTTCTCTGATGCTGATGTGACCTCAGGTCACTCCAGCGTCAGGGGGAGGAGCTGCTGCTGCACTGCTCTGCCTGTCACACGGGACTGTCACACAGGACAGACAGAGCAGAAACAACGGTAATGGACGCCGCTGTGAAGCGGTGTAAGGCGTTCTCATCAGAGTGATGAGAGCACCTTACATTGCTTTCACAGCAGCGTTCATTACGCTGCTGACTGTCTGGGAGCGGGGGGTGCCTGGATGCACCGCATCCCCCCGCGGAGCCGTTCATACATCAAGGTAAGTATTCAGACCATAAGACGCACACACTTTCCCCCCCACTGTTTTGGGGGGAAAACGTGCGTCTTATGGTCCGAAAAATACGGTACTTGCTATATATAAATGTTGTATAATAATGGGCGTCAAATATTGCTTCAACTTACATAGTAGCAGTGATATGGGCACATATACATTTCTGGAACTGTAATGATTTTTCTGAAGAAATGGTCATCAGTTTGAACCATACAAATTTTACCAGGCTTCACTGTGTTAACCGTAAGCCCTCGATAGGTCTGAGGGATATGCCAGTATGTATATAACTTGTTGTTTTATACAATTTTAGCAATTTGTCATTGGGTCAATATTTATTCTGTTCGATGCCGTCAATAATTAGCCCCACAAGAAACATAGAACTGTAATGTGAATGAGCATGCGATGGCTAAAATATATACGTTTCCTATACTGGTGTTATATTGTATTCTACATTCACTTATTGAAATTCAATAATTACTCTTCCTGTTTCTATTGTATGTGGTGCATATTTGTATGGTAAGTCAGTGTGTGCTTTGTCTTCCTACAGGTTGGAGCTGGCTGGATTGGAAAATGTGAGTATCTTCTCATTGGAATTTTGTCCTTTGTAAGCAGTAAAATAAAGCATTTAAGCCCACTGGGAAAATGATTTATTTGTATTGCTTATGCTGAAACTTCTAACTGGAGAAAATGTTTCTTTGAAGCACGAATGAGTAACCTGAAAATAAGCAGGTTTTAATAAGCAAATGGAAGCTATTAATGATGTATTTATTAATCATAAAATCCACACCCTTCCCCTTTATTGTATTTTATGTGGTACTGAGAGGCAGGTCTAGTTTTCCTTTCATTGATTTGTTAGCTATGGAAATGGCATATATAGGTTTGTGTTTGTATATGAAGAGCACGAAGCTAAGTCCCATTCAGATCTGAAGGTAACTTGAGTATCAGTGGCTTGTGTTCATAGGGGAGTGTTGAGGGAGGGAAGGGGTAGATTAGTGTGGCCAAGTACAGTAAGGACTTGCTAAGGGAAGTGCTCCCGATGCAGATCACAACAAAGACAGGAGTGAAGGTCTATTTACGTCAAAACATTTGCACCATCCACAGGTCATGTCTGACAATAGTGGAACTTATTCTAAAGTTGATTTAGTACCCGTGTGCTTGTTTTTCACACTTAAAAAGCATTCATAATGTTATGAAATAACTGCCAGTGTATTGTGCTGTAGTCAAATGTTTTTTCTAAGTACATTAAAATTCAGACTTTATTTTAATGAATAAACCAATTTATTTTAATGCTTACACATTGTGAGTGAAGTGCTTGCAAAAAAAACAACCTGTCAACTATATGAAATGCAGTGTACTAGTAAGCGCTTGCACTATGGATTTGATCAAATAGTAGCAGCAGTGAGTTGGGTACTTTGTGCACGTGTGCAACATCCTGTAATTACATCCTATCAAGTCCTGATGTATGCGCTTGGGAATCGGATTCACCAGTCCCCATAAGTATGGCATCAGTTGGAGTCGCTGCTAAGAAAATGCTATTTTAGAAATGGAGACAGCTGAAAGCTCATTTTCATCTTGTCTTTATTTCGAAAATAGCCTTATTTTCGGGAAAAAAATGATAAATAGGTAAGTATGCCAATCAGCATACAACCCATTCATTCTTCGGAAATGCTGGTGCAAACCTGTCGCACTCACCACACCTACTGGAGGAGAGTATGACTCTGGGGGAGGTTTAGGGCTGGGCTGCAGGGGGAAGGGAGGGTTAGGGTAATGGAAGGGGAGTATTGGGGGTAATCTGAGGGTAGGGGAATCTGAGGTATTGGAAGGAGAGGGTATTGGGGTTAGCCTTCAGAGTGGGAAGTCTTTGGGTCAGGCTGCGGGAAAGGGAGGGTTAGGATTCTGGAAGGAGAGGGTTAGGGTAATATGAGGGGAGGGGGGGTTAGGGTAAGTTCAAAAAGGGCTGTTTGCAAGCGGCGACCCAAACCTGTATGGAACACGAGATGCGTGGTTGCTTGTTAGCCTCTGGATGGATTGGGCCCATGGTGTTCCTTCATTTGAATGTAGTTGCCATAGTTCACCATGACACGGACATACCTCTAGCAGCCTAAAGAAACAAACCAGGGAAAATGGTAAATAGCAAGTATTTAAATACTAATAAAAAGGCAAAACACTTTTATTTTTATAGTTTTGTTTGTATGTTTCTGGTTTGTTTCAATGCAACATAATAAAATATATCTTTACATACAGTATGATTTACAATGATTGAATACATTTTTTCTCACTTTTGCCTTCTATGATAAATTCAGTCGCCAGTAATAAATAATATTCTCTAGCTTTATCGTCTCCGCTTCTATTCTGATGATGTTTGGCCATCATTTCAGAGTTTAATGTAATTTCACTTTTTGGAGACAAGTTTTCTACTCTGACAAAAACACGGAATGAAAACCCTCCTTAAGTACATTTTGCACTGAAAGGGCTTTCCCCTCCCATGCCTGAAAGCTTTGTGGTTTGGGAGAAATGGCTAGACCTTTTATAAAGCTGTCTGCAAAGAAGACATACTCAGATGGTTCTTAATGTCCTTTTGAAAGTATCCTTGAAAGTAAGTTTATTTTGTATTTCTTAATACTAGTTGCCATCACCTTGAAGATTCTAATCAATATTTTCTATTACCTTCGTCTAATTAGTGCGTTGGGAAAGAACTGTCGGTGCCATTATCAGGCAAAAGAATCGCCCGATGACACCAGAAGCTGTACGTGATGAGTGGGCAAAGATCTGTGATTTTGATAATGTTACTAAGCCACAAACAATTCAAGGTAACTATATAAATCAGGCCAAAAAGTTTTGTTTAGCTGAATGATAAGTTCATTTTGGTGCTTCTGTGCTTTTAAAACAATGTTTTGAAAGTACATAACATACACAATATATTAACAGAATTGTAATTATATTTACAACATGAGTTATAGTTCACAGTAGATTGTAGTTTTAATTTTTGGAATATGTTTGTCTTGTGATACCAGAGAGGTTAAGAAAACAAATGTAAATATTTAACAAATTTTTTTTCTTTAAAACTCTATTTTATATGTTTCAAATTAAATCCATTTTTTTGCACAAGTGATCCTGAAGGCCCACAGTAACAATTCAGTGGCAAAATAACTCTTATGCTCTGCGGTGACTTGGTGGAGGTAACGTGTTGTGGCATTTCTTAAAATGTAGAAATGGAATTTAGCAACAGGAAATCTTGCTTGTTACCTTGATTGCAAAGCTGTGGGTTTCAGAAAGCTTCTAAATGTGGAATTAACCTACAAGCCCATTCTAAAGCAATAAAAAATGTGTATATAAAAGTTTTCACATAAAGCGAATTGAACCAGGAGAATATTGAAAATAAAGTCATTGATTGATTCATTCATCTCAACATTATGATGGACTTATCAATTTTAATACTTGTAGAATCATTTGTGTCTTGCCAACATAAGACATGGTTTCTGCCACTGGATGTTACTAGATTTAGGAATGAACATGAATATTGCTGAGAAAATCAAACCTAGAGAAATATTCATATATTACATAAATTATTTTATACTGAATAACCCATATGCCAACATGCAGTACTTTTAACTTACTCCATATATAGGCTTATTGAGTTGCTTTTGTTCTCCTACAAATCAAGGTCTCTTCAAAATATATTAATGGTAGACAAATTTGACTTTTAAAACAATGCAGCTCAGTCTAGTTATTATTTATCCTGTAAAACTGTGATTACATATGGTGATCAACAAGAAGTAAGAAGTAGGCTTTTGTTGATATTCAGGGGCTCACTATAACTTGTTATTAAACTTAATTTTTTTTTTGCGAATATGCGTAATTTTAGGTGCGTATATTTAAGAACGGATGCACTGCGCATGCATAGTAAGTTTTATACGCTGTTTACCTTGGACTTAGGCATGAAATTACGTACTTATAAATTACGCACCTAAAGTCTCTAGGTTCGTAATAACATACGCGAAAAGGGGCGTTCTGTGAATAAGTAACTAGGCAGATACGCAGATTTGGTTGGAGAGAGGCATTTAAATGAGCAAATGAAGGCACGGTTATGCAGTTAAGTTCCTAAGTAGATGCCCTACGCATTCAAATGTTAAGTAGACGCCCTACGCATTCAAATGCGAACCTACGGTTAAGGGAGCCCTATGGCACTCGTAACTCACATAAGAACCTAAAAACCAGGGGCGTGCTGAGGGAGTTTCATTGCTATTAGGTGCGTATATTTAGGTACCTATCGCATTCTTAAGTGTGAATCAGGCCCATTGTGTGCCTTCTGACTGTGGTTGCCATGCTGATCACATACCTCTGTGAATCAGAGCATGCTCAAACACTATCATTAGCATGAAAAGGAAAACCAAGGAAATAGCAAATGTAGAGCTTTTTAATAAAACTGTCCATGAGGATTTATTAGCCTTCTTTATCATTTTGCTTTTTAAGTATTAACATAATGTATAAACTGTAACAGATAAATCATAGATAGCAATGCTTTTGATTCTGTGTTGAGCAGCACATCTATGTACTTAGAACAGTTTTGTTATATAATGAGTCATGTGTGAGTAATTTTTTCATAATCTAAAAATATAAAATCTGCTTATGTATATAAAAAAAAATAAAGACGAAGTAAAATATAAAGTTCATTGACTCCTGTGAATATAAGGAATAAGTAAAACTCAGCAAGTGCTTGTACTTTGTTTCTTTCAACTGGGCCCATGGTACTAATGTAACTGCTGTGTCCTTGACACATGTTGCTGTGGAATAATCAGATAGCAATGTTATTAAAATGGAGTATGGTATAGAAAGGAAGATTCACTGCAAAATGCTGGCACCACTAAATGCATGGAAGTCCACAAGAGTACAAACTAGCAATAAAAATGCACTGTAAGATCTTTCTCATCCCAGTGGCTTAGTTGAAAATGTGTTATCTGTTCTTCTTTGATGAAAAACCCTTGTTAAAAAAAAAAAAAGAAAGATTTAAATCTCTTTCAATAGTTCCTCATATATCCCCAGGGAAAGATTTCACATCCTGACATTTAAGACCTAACCAGTGCAATGGTTGGTTAAGGAGTACTCTGACACTGTGGTTTGTATTCATTCTCCTACAGTAATTGCACTATTTTCCCTCTTAATTGTATGCTTTCAAATGTAAATGCTGTAAAATTATTTTATGACTTTTAAAATAAAATTTTAGCATGAATCCCAGTTGACGACATTTATTTTTTTTTTTGGTGCTTATTTTTTTGCATTTACAATTTTCCAGCCTGTAACATTCAAACAGGGACATGACCTTTCTCGATCATTGAATATACTTTAGGATTCCTGAATTTGGTAACTTTTTTGATAACTTGTTCTCTGTTATCTCTGTCAATATAACCTTATTTTCAAAAATAACATATTCCGATAAGAATTGCAGGCTGGTTATGGAATATATGAACATTGGTAACAGCCCGATTTATGTAAATTGGACCCAGTGTCATTCCCATGTCTTTTAAACCCGCCCCCCTGTTTCTGCATTTGTCCTTCATATCCCGTATAATTTATTCTCTATTCCTCTACTGGATAATTTCTTCTCCACCTCATTAGTTCAGGGAGATGTCCCTCCTTGCATCACGTAATCCTTTGAGGTCATAAGGGTGCATGGCATCATCTCCATTGGACTTCAAGAAGGTGGTGGGGGACAATGAATTACTGAGGGGCAAAAGATACCTTTTGTACATCAGTAGTGGAAATGATTTTTGTGGTCTGATTTTCATAGGAATTAGTAAAGTGTTTTGGCCCACCAATTCAAGGTGTTTTTCTGTCTTTAGGAGCTGATGGTCATGAATTCCATACTGTGCTCTAACAGCAAAAAAAAAAAAAAAAGCAGAAAAGCCGCAATGTGTCAAAGCCATGTTGAAAGAAAAAGCTAATTTAATATGTGAGAAGGTAAAAACAAAATAAAAAGTGGTCCATTATTGCTGGATAATAAGCAAAGTCGCCCACTATTTGTCATACATGCAAAATGTTTATGTTTTTGCACCCCTCACATTGCACCATGGTTTGTGCAAGTTTAGATTTGCACCTTCTTGTGCTGGTACTCTGGATCAGTCCCTATATGTCCAGGCCTCCGCTGTTTTTGGAAAGATTTTCTAACACGGTTATAGGAAATCGCATCTTTTCAGCCATAACAACTTGATGACGTTAGGGGCCAGATTTACTAAGCTGCGGGTTTGGAAAAGTGGAGATGTTGCCCATAGCAACCAGTCAGATTCTAGCTGACATTCTCTAGTATGTAATAGGAAAGTGAAAGCTAGAATCTGATTGGTTGCTATGAGCAACATCTTCACTTTTCCAAACGCACAGCTTAGTAAATCTGGCCCTAGGCACTAATGTTTGTCAATAAGGACTAACTTACAGTTGCTTTACCGGTTCATCTCAAAGAGGGTTGATGTGGTGGAGGGCAAAGGTTCTGTAGCTCATTAAAGTTCCATACCAAAAACGTACCAAAAATCTGTAAACTTCATTTTTTCTTTTTTTGTTTGATGTACTTTGCTGTATGCACGTGGACAGGAAACAGCCCTAAACATTTTTAAAAAAAACCCACCATAGCCATATTTTTTTCAGATTTAAGCAGATCCAATCTCGCCAGTATTGGATAGCAGCAGAAACTGCTGAATTGGACAAGCACATTCATTAGAAGGGGTCTCCACATACTTTTGGCCATGTACTTTAACTTGCATGGTAAAAAAATATAAATCCCTATATTTTTAGTTATTAGAAATTTGCTATTTTGCAATTACTTTGAGATATATTTTCTATATTTTTTCCCCCCCAGAGTTGAATAAACAATATATTTTTGTACATCACATTAGCATTTGAAGAGCTTTTATAGCCGTTGGTATTTTTTGTGTTGACCAGTTGTCTTTTTCTCTTTCATTCAGCAGAATTCTGCTCAGCACATTTTTAAATGTATATTTCATGCTTTAAGCACTGAACACTATTGAATTTGCTTTCAACTGCTGATACAGCTGGCGATAGTCATGTGTGATATGTTTAATACAGTGAGGATTTTTATTTGTATATGTAGAATTTGTGTCTGAACCATTTGTCATCTATTTAATTTGTGATAAAAGCCACAAAATGTGAATTTTGGCATTGGAAAGTCTTTTACAGTTGTATTAAATAAACCCCTTGCATAGATGTTTGTATTTTCTGGGATAATTTTTGAATGGATGATATGCCAATGATTTCAGAAAGACTCCAGTGTATACAAGGTGCTGACATTGTGTTTCAGCACAATTTTTCCATTTTAAATAATTCCAACCCAATCTTATTGATATTCCGTACGACCGCTGATCCGCACAAGTGTGGGAGCCCCCTCATACCCAGTACACTTTGCATGCTTCCCACTTTAGTGGGCAGAGGGAACAAAGTTCCGTATGAATGTTGCTATGCTTGGGTTACTTTCGTAACCCTAGTGTAACATCTGGAGGGTGCATGTGCCCTCCAGTCAAGTCAGGTAACTTTACACACCTTGTGGTCTTAATTCTGGATCTGGCCCATAAAGTGGGGTTCATACTACATTTAATTTTTTATAAAATGTGATATGGGAAAAGATGATTTGAAGTCCTAATGAGAAATATTATTTATGCATATACACTGAAACGATTCAATGTTTCTGTGAATACAAGGCCACTAACCATGACAGTTGTGAAATTTTGACAGCACTGCATCATTATAATGTCTCATTGCCATTCTTTTATATTGAATAATAATTAGTAGTCTTTCTCTAGTGCATTTTATGCTAATTTATTTATACTATGGGACTCAGCACAAGGCTTAGGGATGACATGATAAAAGAAAAAGCGTTTGGCTACCATATAGCATAAACATTACATCATTCTTATTGTGCAAACTATAAAATTCAAAGGCCAATTGCTTGAAATAACTTTCTTGTCAAGCATGTCATAACATTTTACCATGAGCAATGGATATGATTGTAATATATTTAAATTACATTTTAAATGATAACAACATATGCAAGTGTGTTCCCTCTGGAGTCTCATGTGATGTGACTGCAGTGATGTACTTTCTGAAATCTCTATACATTGTGCCTTATACGTCAGAGAGGTGTAATCAACAGAGGCTTCTATACCCTAAGTACTAAACGTGTGCAGAAGAACTAGCAAGCAGGGCTTCAGTAGTGAAATAAAGATGCAATGTGCAGCAGTACTATCAGTGTGTTCATCTTTCTGTGTCGACCTAGGTGCAGTATTTTTAAAGACATGTTATCAGATCATATATTTATTCTTCTTTGACTTCTGTGCCATTAAGCAACATTATTTGTAGTTTCATCTTGTCTTCATTAGCTGCAGATGACTGTTGCCTGTCTTCCTGCCCTTGCCTTGCTGCTTTCAAACACAATGGAAATGATTTCATTTTCCCTCATTGCATGCTTTCATTACCTCCTCTTGTCACAGCAGGGCGTTCAGCGCTTTCAGTTTTTCCGTGGCTGATGATGGTCATGAATTGCAACAATTTGCCAAACAAGTGATTTTTGTTTTTGATAAACCGTTATCTGTTAAGAAATAAGATTGGGTTGGAATTATTTGAAATGGAAAAATTTATGCTGAGACACAATGTCAGCACCTTGTATGTACTGGAGTCTTTTTGAAAACATTGGCACAAACAATACATGCTGAACATCTATTTTTAGATTCTATGTACAGGCTTAGGTTTATTACTTAGCTACAATGTCATATTTTCTTTATCTGAGAATCCTGCAGTGGGTACTCGTATAGTGTAATTTTTTTTCCCTGTCATCTCACTATGGACCAGATCCAGTCTTGAGTAAAATGCTTGTTGCAAGTTGTAGGAAACAATTGCATTTTACATAACAAAGTTTTATTACAGATCTGGATCCTCAGGATCCATACTACTGGGATTGGTTGTGTACAGCGTATATGCAAAGTGTGAAGAGAAGGTATGCTAATTGCACAGTAATGGCTCCCACACCAGCCCCATTTAAATGGGGATGGTGCAGTAGTTTCAAGGAAGCGTTGCCTGTTTGTAAGTCTGTACAGGTTAGAGGAGATCAGGAGCTGGTCCTATGTGTTTAACTGCAAACACGTGGTATCTTTATGTGTAAAGGCAGATACTTGTTTAAAATGCAAATAGGTTTTAATCACAAGTCAGTTTTGAACATTGAACAGGATCCTGAAATCGAAGTTTGCTGTGTTTGGATCTCCCAAAACAGCACGAGCAGGTATATGCATGCATCCATGCAGACGCATCACTAACCATTATCCTCACTCGCAGAGACTTCCAACCCCAGGAACCCTACGTTATTTTCCAACCTGTTTGCATTTTAAAATGTTGGAGGATCAACAGTCTGGATCGTTATAAAGTGCAATAGCATGCCTATACTGTACATTGTAATGCTAAGCCCCTCCCACTCACAAGTGCAATCTGGCACCCTTGTCAGAAGATGTTGAATGTCTGGGATTGGATCACTCAGATCTTTTTACGATCCATCTGTATGGAAAAGCCAATTTCTCTGGGTGGCACTCCACTCTTGGTCCAGCCCATATTATCTACAAGTGCTCAGAGGTCCTTTATAAGAAGTCTGAAAAATTCTTACTTCTATTTTCTGACATAAGTATCAGTAACTTAGTAAGGAATCATTTTCTGTCTAGTTATACTTCCAAATTCTCTGTAACTTCCAGTAAATTGTACACTGTTTAACTGCTTTATTTCAGCCATTAATTGGCTTTGCAGATGTGAATATTTCATGCTACAAACTGGTGTTCTATGAAACCCTGTTTACGGAAAGCGCTTAGATTTAACTTATTTTAATTGATACATATTTCCTATCTTGTGATTTGCATGATGCATAACTAGGTTCTTGCCATGGGTTTAAATGTTTTTTTCATTAACAAAATAAATTCTGCATGTTTGCACAGTTTCCATGGTGTTATGTGAAAAACATGACAAACCATTGTCACATGATATCACATACTTTTGTGTCTTCCAAAGAGATATTGATAATGAAAGAATTACCGGTACTTTTTGTAAGACATCCAAGCAGAAGTTAGCTTGGATTTGAAGAAGTAAAACCCCTTTTTTTGGTTTCTGCTTTATTTTAAAATATGTTTCAACATAATATTCAGAATGGGGATGCTAAACAGCAGACCATGATATAAATAGATTGATAGCCATTTTTTGATTCTCCCTGGATGATTTATATACATCTACAATTAATGCCATACCATCTTGGGGGCTTTAGGTTATCCGTATAGTGTTGAAGGCCATACAAGGCTCTATTGTCATAATTAGGTGAGGGGTTGGGTTCCCACACCTCCTGGTCTTATAGTGGACATGGCTGTTTATCATAAGTCATACTATAGTCATGCATTAACTCAAAGTAAAGCTTAACTGCAGAATATTTTATGACAGTGTGAACACTTCCACTTTTTTTTGTATTTATTAATGTTTCATTATTTGATTTCTGGTAATGCAGCAAAAGTCTTAAATGAGAAACAACTTGGTTCTAAAGAGCTCTCTACATAAAGAGCTTTCTGTATATCTTATAACAATATCCTCCCATGGTAACCTGATTCATTTAATACAGCAGGTGATTTTTACAACAACAAGTTAATTACTGGTCGCCATGGCAGCGATTATAACCTGTTTTAAAAGGAAAATTGATTAACGTTCAAATTTCTTTTATATGGATCTGCATACAGTAATTGAAATACTTTTCCATATATTAATTTTTGCTTGTCATGTTGTATTAAGAGTCCACTGGCACATTGTATGAAGTTTTGTCAGCCGTTGACTCTGGGAAAGGAATTTCAATGAATCCTACAAGCCAGACAAGATCATCTTCCAGCATTGACCCAGTGAGTATATTTATCTAAATTATTTTCTACATTAATACCATTTTTATATAATATGCAAAGTTTAAGTCAATTTTGATTTTACATTCTTTCTTTCTGTATTACATTGAACATTCATTTCTTTGTGCCTTAAAAAATTGGCCTTATGGAATTGTGTGTGTTGAGTAAATACATTTTATTAACTTTTATTTATATCAAATGGCTAGAGGATTGTTTCAATTGAAAGATTTGGAGACCGTAATTGGACATAAATAGTTGATATTATCCATAAATGACATGTCAAAATCTACATGTAATATAAGTTATTGAGTTACATGCAGCTGTCAACATGCCTAGCATGAATGTTTGAACTCTGATGTTTGTGTGCATGTTATGGTGTATCATAGACTGCTTACTGCTTAGTCTTATCGTCCAACACTATGCATTCATGACCTTAACAGTGGATGTAGATGTGCCATACTGGGATCCTATGCTAAATAAAATATTTTACATTCACCTGCAATCCTAGCTTACACACCACATGTTACATCAATAATAAAAAAAAAAAATATATATATAGAATTCCGGAATACCTGAGAGATCTTTCATTTCTGACCGCTTATTCTCATGATTAATGGGCGTTACTTATGTTTCATTCATTTTTTTTGGCAGCATTGCATCTTTCTCCTGGTCTGAATTGTTTGTACCAATATACTTTTATGAAGTTCTCAGTTTGATTACTCACTCCACCATCTGCATATGGAGATACACGTTTACTACTATTTTTCACATTTATGTGTTTAGGTTTTTTTTTATCAGTTTTTCTTGTTTTTTTCTATTTTTGAGGTATCAATAAATATAGGCACATATTGCATTCAACTCTACTTACGTCTCCCTTGTTTTACTTGAACTCCAGTGCTGGATTTAGGTTATCATATGCTGACGTGATTTAGTATACACCCGCTTGCTGCGGTGCACTCCCCCTATATCTTAACAATTTATTTGAGTGCGGATCCACCCCCCTCTGGGGTTTGTTCATTATATATATATATTGAACTCCAGGATTTAGGTTATCATATGCTGACGTGATTTAGTATACACCCGCTTGCTGCGGTGCACTCCCCCTATATCTTAACAATTTAATTTAGTGCGGATCCACCCCCCTCTGGGGTGGGGT
>WWET01002188.1:62964-73094 GCA_011038615.1 Limnodynastes dumerilii
TCAAAAGTGGATCCTTCCCCTCTCTTTCTTTTGTGAATATTGAACAGAAATACTTGTTAAGATGATCTGCCATAGCCCTTTCACTCTCAATAAGAATTCCACTTTCTGTTTTGAGCCTTACGATACCCTCCTTATATTGGGTTAAGGTCACCTGCCCAGCGTCAAGGAACCTCCTGTAACTGAGTCCCTATCCATTTGCTATATTTGTACTCAGGAGGTCTGTATTAAGCAACTCCTCCCATTTGAAAAGTGTACAGCAGCCATATTGGGGAGAGGTCAGACTCCCAAAGTAAACTAACAGTAACAATTCAAAATATGAAATGTGTGCAAGTGTGTTGCAGGCTCTGATATGAATGACGCTGATGTGACCTCAGCTCACTGCAGCTTCATTCATTGATTACACAGCAGGGGGAGGGGCACTGCAGCATTAATTGAAAGCCATTGTCAAAAGCTGTAAGGCACTCTCATCAGAGCGCATTACAATGTTTAACAGCAACGTCCATTTAAGAGCGCATCTCCAGCCTGGCGCCATCCTGCCTCGCATCCACTCATGGACCGCATCACGTCGGACCTGACAATAAGCAAAGGCAAGGTGTTCTCCCTGCATGTAAGGATGACATTATTTGACTCAATATCTGGTTTTGCCTGGATGTAACTTTCCTCCTGACTGCCTCTTATTTTCACATTTTGGATCCAGTTCATAGTGATAACCATAGTGCAAATGGGTGAACCACAATTTCAGTTTAACATAGGAAATAATAGTAATTCACCAAGGAAATGTTTCACTGCCAAGGAAATAGTGAAATAATAACACATAATTACAATGTGTTTCTCTAATAATGATTGGCAGATTTTATTTTTATCTTGTTTGGGGAGAGGCGGCAGAGGTGTTTTGCTTTCTTCTGTATAAACATAACTCTGTCTGTTGACAGGATGATTTTAATGTATTTTTTGTTTTTTAACCTCTCTTATTGTGCATGCTCCAATATTCTTCCTGTAAAACACAGCTAGAAATGAAGAAAATCTTATCACAAGATAGAATATGAGTTCTATTAAAAGCCTTCCTCATTGTAAAGGTTGCAGACCTGACTCTGCAGGTTCAGCTTTAGAAAGTGAATGTTAATTATTTTTCATGTTTTCTTTTCCTGTTCAGTGATAGAATGGCCTCTTTATAAAGGTCCATTCTGCCCCTGAAGGTTTTTTTTGAAGCAGAATATGCAAGGAACTCATACAGATATCCTTTTCTCTAAATAAAGGTGACTCACCACCTCCAAGCAATTTCCTATCCCAGTATGTGCATCCTGAAAGAATATTTGCTTAATTATTTAACTCACTGCCACTAGTGCATACTGCTGTTCTAGCCTTCCTCAGACGGGCTTTATCTCACGCTGCAAAATAATGATTTTTTTTTTTTTGTTGATCTCACGTTATATGTTTTGCATCCGTAATATGCTGCTTGTCAGAAATGAATTCTGTGTTTAATGTATGTGTACACAGTTATGTTTGCAGTCATGGGTAATTACTGTTTAATATGTTGTATGTGCAATTGCTTTCACAGCATATATATTACCTGTATACATATTATTCAATAAAAAATGTGTTTGAAATTGTCTTCATAAACCAGTCTACAGTTAGTATTATTCAGGGTGAGGCAGATGCATTTTATTGAGGTAGGAAATATAAGAAACAGCAAATCTATCTTAAAATCTATATAAAAATTGAACCATTGAAGACATTGATATATAGTTGGTCACATTTCTTTAGAACAGATAAAATGTTTTTCATCCACAGGCCCAGGCTATAGGGCAGAAGCTGCCTACGACGGTGTACAGCTACAACCATATGCATCCCATCCTGTATGCTCTTGGAGTGGGGATGTCCACCAAGGACCCAGATCATTTGAAGTTCCTGTTTGAATTAAATGAAAACTTCAGCTGTTTGCCAACATTTGGAGTCATCCTATCCCAGGCTGCTTTCATGGGGGGTGGACTTTCCTCTGTTCCAGGTCTCAACATTGATTTTACACGAGTAGGTTTTTTTGTTTTGTGTTTAATTTTTATGAAAAATCTCTTGTTCTGTCCCCTCTGTGAAATTTATATTTTTACAAAGAGAGGATGAAGAAAGGTGACCCTAGAATAGATGATTGGGTGTACTGACTAGCAACTTCCCCAGAAACAGGGGAAGTTGTGTGTGTGTGTGTGTGTGTGTGTGTGTGTGTGTGTGTGTGTGTGTGTGTAAATACACACATAACATCCAGATCTGATACACTTTCAAAGTTTTAAATGAAAATAAGTTTTGTCATGAAGTGTACACAATAATCTTCTGATTTGTTGTTGGTTTTTTTTTTTTTTTAATCAAAGGCAATAAAAATTACTATGTTTATGAAAGAACAGAAATAACCACAAATAAGTTATGCCATTAGAGTAGTTTTTCTCATAGCTACTGTATGTTTGTAGGTGCTTCATGGAGAACAGTATCTTGAAGTTTACAAACCTATTCCAACATCAGGTAAGAGTTTGGTAGATGTGGCTTCTCTGCCTACATATGCCTATCTTTGTCTTACTATCTTCTACACGTCCTCTGAATAGCGTATTTTTATTTTTATTTGTTTGGTTTTTTTTCTCATATTCTCTGCAGTTTGTCATGTTTTATTTACTTTCCCATGCTTTGATTTGCTATCCTTTTTTTATTTGATTTTGAAATGAATGAAGTAAATAAAAAATCCTAGATTCTATGAACTGTATTGGGCTTTTTTAAAAATATATTTGAATATATTATAACTTTAGTCTAGAAAGATCTACTTAGCCTCTCGTTTCAACTAACGACAAGTGCAAAAAAAAAGGCACCTCACTTGTGGCACAACAGGGCATAGGATGCAGATATCCTATCCCATAACAAAAAAGACATGTCTGAAAACCATATAAACACCATAGATACTTACATATTTCATAGTCATGTCGTTTTTGTGATAGAATATATATCTATATCTGTATTCTACTGTGGCGTTGCTTTGCATTTGCCATTTTATTGCGTATTGGGGTTGGACATATCCTCATTTTTGTGTCTGTGCGGCTATTGCGTACCCATTTTCCCCCCAATTCCTATAGTCATAAATTCTAGTATATGTAGCTTTCGTTTTTAAATGGCAATATTTTTAAGAAGCTATGAAACTTTATATGTACAGGTTGTTAGGTTGCTGTATATAGATGTACTTCTATTGAAATTAATAAATATATGTAAAAGATTAAAGGGTGTCATGTTATATTATAGGATAAAAAAACTTTTACTGTTGCTGTACGTTAAAGTACATTTATTTGATAGCAATTGCTATTCCGAAACAGTATAAAAAATAGAAGCATGCTGAGAAGTAAATGATTTCCTCAGCAATTTATGCAGATAAATCTCTATTTGTACTTGCTCCTTATTTCTCCATCTGATGGCATTCTGCACACAAATGCTGAACATTAATACTTTTCTGCTCATGGTCATTAAGTCGTAAAATAAGTGCACTCAGTACACAGCTACTCATTTAACAACAATGCCTACCTCCTACTCCTTTGTAGTTGTTACCTCTCAACAGGAGCTAGTATAGGAATTTACACTTTAAACTACAATTTTTCCTTATTGAACAAACAATAATAGTTGGGCAGAGTCCATTTCATGTATTGCATGTGTAAATTAAATGTATGCATCGTGTGAGGCAGGCATGTCAGACTTGCGCCCCTGGGCCGTATGCGGCCCAAGAGCTTTTGTTTTGCCGCCCAATCTTAGGGGGAGTCTGGCAATATTAAAAAAGGGCCTGCTATCATCCGCCGCAGCATTTAAACAGGACAGCTGATAGCAAAGCCCTTTTCAGCTGTCCTTAATGACTGCTGCATCCACTGACAGCAGTTAACAGCAGGAAACAGATTGCTTTGTGGCCAGAAAACACAGGGGAGCTGAGTGATGGCACATACCGTGGAGGAGAGACACAGACAGAAGGTAAGTAAGATATGAAACAGATATGAGCAGAGGAGGCTGGATACTGCTGAATGGGGAATTACTGGGGAGCTGGAGCCATATGATATGGGATACTGGGGAGCTGGAAAAGTAAAATGTGGAATACTGGGGGCTTGGAGACACATGATGGGGGATACTGGGAGCTGGTGCGACATGATGGGGTATACTGGGAGCTGGGGAAACATGACTGGGAATACTGCGACCTGGAGACACATGATAGGGGATATTGGGAGCTGCAGACACATGGTGGTGGATACTGGGAGCTGGGGAGACATGATGGGGTGATGTTGGGTGCTGGAGAGACATGATTGGAAACCCTGGGACCTGGAGACACATGATGGGTGATATTGGGAGCTGGAAACACATGATGTGGGACACTGGGATCTGGGGAGACATGATGGGGGGGGTTACTGGGAGCTGGATAGACATGATGGGAGATATTGGGTGCTGGAGAGACATGTTTGGAAATACTGGGACCTGGAGACACATGATGTGGGACACTGGTAGCTGGGGAGACATGATGGGGGGATACTGGGAGCTGGAGAGACATGATGGGGAATTACTGGGAGCTGGATAGACATGATGGGAGATATTGGGTGCTGGAGAGACATGTTTGGAAATACTGGGAGCTGGAGAGACATGATGGGGAATTACTGGCAGTTGGAGACCTATGATGGGGAATTACTGTGAGCTGGAGACCTATGAATAGGGAATTTCTAGGAGGTGGAGAATAATAGCAAATTAGATTTTTTTATTTTTCTTGTGGCCCACACAATCTTGGGCTTTGATTTTTTGGGGGTTTTGAGTTTGACATGCCTGATGCCTATAATAATCACTGACCTGTATACCTGTGTGCAAGAATCTGTGTCCTAGAGCAACTGTTCCCAAACTTTCTCAGGATAAGGCACCTTTAGTGTCTCTAATTCAAGATGTCCCTAATCCAATTTTTTTTTATTAGTTAGTTTGAAAGAACATAGAGCATTAATTAGTACAAGTTACTAAATAACAGATGCTTCTCATCCCTTCTCTCTCATTAGGCCCCTCTTCTTTCCAGGTCCCCTCCTCCATCTCTCCCCTCCACTTACTCCATCCCTTCTTTTACACCTCCTCTGCCTCTAAGAGCCCCTTATTTCATCTCCTAAGCCCCCCTACTTCATCTCTCCATATTTGATCCTAGTTTTTCCACTTACTTTATGCTGTTTTTTGCTCTTCTTTCTTTCGGCTGGCTTTTACAACTCTTTATGCCACACTGCCTTCCTGGGTAACATGACCTTGGCTTGTAAGCTGACTCTGGATTTGCTGCAACCCAGTGAGTACGCTGAAGCATCTCCAGAGTGCCACATTGAACTCTTGTTCTAAAAAAAAAATCCTAAATGTCATCCTATAATATAGCACTATAGCACATAGCATATAGCACATAACCGAGTCCAGCCTCTGACTAATCTCCTCCTCTTCTTCCACTCCTTCTGCTAGAGGGAGTTTTTACTATACACATTTTCAAGGACCCTACAGCAGGACCAGATCCTCATTTAAGAATGTTAGGTCTCCATACAGGAGGCGTTCCCACTTACCATGCATACAAGATACTACTGGTGGGTGGGCATAGGTATTTAAATTGTACAGTAAGAGCATTCTGCACACACAGCATTGCATGTAGGAATTCTTAAGCAGGTTCCAGGGCACGGAATGCTGGGGAAGCACCCACATTCCTGCGTTCAGAATTTAGAATGCCATAAAAAAGCCTATGCAATGGAGGCTAATTTACGGAATCTTTTATGAGTTCTGGATCTGGTCCTAAGAGAAACATTAGTTTAAAAGCCAAAAAAGCATTGCATAGACTATGTAGATTCAGTCAGTAATAGAAACAAGTAAGATACAGTTAATTGCTGGAACATTAATGTAAAGATTTAACCCCTAACATAGGGATAATAGGAAATTTACAGTTTTTCATCTACTTTAAACTGGAAGGATTGTGGGATTTGGGGTGGATTATGTAACACATTTTTGTCTCCATTATATGACTCTATTAAACACTATTAATTCTATGTAGAAGGCATGAGCTGATAGAAGGGTTTTTACTGGTAAACTGTTAACAGCCCTTTTCTCTAGTCCTGAGAGTCAAGCAAGGAAATGCTTTAATTGTTTCAAATGGATTCTCTATGGGCAACAAAATGAGCTTACTGCTGGTAAATGGATTTTCTCCACGAGTGTCATGTGGCCTTTCATAAAGACACAGAGCAGATTTATATATTTTTTTGAAGAAACCTTTACTTGGAAAATGCCTGTAACTCTCCTGTGAAGAGCCCTACTTAGGAGGATGTTGATCTTTTATTGCAGTTCTGCAGCAGTTTTCATGTAGGTCCCAAGTGATGTGTAAGTGTTAAATATTCAACTTAAGAACATGGAGCAGACTCGTTTATGTGATCAGCACAATCTCTAGGTTGCACTTTAAAATGTTATATTTATGACCTTGAAATCTTGAAAAAGGGCAGAAAGGGTAACTGTTGTTATGAGCTGCTCTGCCATTCATACACAGCAGTCTTAATGATGAGAGATGATTCTAAATGTCATTCCACTTCTTCAATCTCCCTGGACCATTGTTAAAATTAATTTTTTGACCATTTTAATGTCAAATTCCTGGTCCATTAACCATTTTCTAAAATAAATATATTATGTATTCACTTTTGGGTTAAATTATTTAGGTTCTGTTTTAGGGGCATTGTATAATTCAAGACCATGCAGAATACACGATTATTTATTGTGGCCTAAAGGCCTAAGCTTGATCATGAAATATAAATACTATTGTTATTTTTTTTTTTTTATCCTTTCAAATGCAGGACACAGCTGTCATGAATATTACATGTAAACAATGTCTACATAAAATTTTTGTGTCGTGAATCTATTGGATTTATTCAGACTGAAACTTAACAATTAACATTAACAGTTTATCCATTTTAATAATTCCCTTATGCTTCTTTGTATATAGTGACATATTCCATAATAAACCTAAATAAAAATCTATTTCTATCTATCCCTTTGTCTTTCTATACATAAATTATGTACTCATCTCCCTTCCTAAAAGAAATTCCTCTATACACATACCTGTGGCAGTCTTATGACTTCCCTTTTTTGTAATGAAGTCTTCCCTTGAAACTGGCACTAGAAATGTTGGCTGAAGAGTAAACACTGCATGTTTGATATTGTGGCTAGATTCACCTGTTTGCTTAAAACTACTGGGAGCACTGCCCTAACCTTAGACTTCAAAATGAAGATATTTGTATTTAATCTTAAAGTCTTGAGATTTAAGTACAGCTAAAAACAACTAGAACGTCTTATCATTAACAAACAAAAATGTATAATTTCTACATTACATATAGACTAACTAGACTAGACTAATTGCAAAACCATCTCTATTTTGTTATAGCAGCTTGCAGTAGGATAATGCTGTTTTACTTGGCATATCTATAACCTTGATATGTCTTTGAAAAAATACTCTAATTTGTAGGCTTACCATTTGCTACAGTCATTTTACCCTTGTTATTTATTCCCTTTTATAAGTTACACTATTTGGTTCTCACTATAAATATCCAAACACCATGAAATATTTACCTGCTTAAACTTACATATTTAAATTAAAGTTCCACGGATTTAAAAAGAAAACAAAAAAAATAAATAAATATAGCTCGTTTGAAGAGGTATTTATGCCCAGCAGACATTTTCTCTTTCTATAAAAAAAATATTTCTGTCTTTTAAGTAACAAATAATTAATTTCCACTTTAACCATAACGAACATTAACTTACACACACATTTGCTTAGAGTTCATTAAAATACAATATTTATTAAACTATAATTTATTTAATCAAATTTCTTCTAAACCAATTTTGATGTAGTGACAAATAGAAATAATTGTCATTTAACCACATATAACTGAACACAGCACATAATAAATCCCGCACATTTAAACGTCTCAAGGTTTAACTATAGTACTATGCTTTAATCGCTGTACAGTGTTCAGTTGCCTCAATCATGGATAATAACCACCTTTATCTGCTGTGTAACTACAGGTTAATGGCAATCTACAATCTGTTTCTGAAATCATTTTAACTGTGCTAGTTTGGAAATCTTCTCCCCTGGAGATCATGGTTCACCCATCTGATCTGAATATGTTTTATTTAGGTTTAATTATAAGGGCAAGAAAATAAGTTTTTAATTTATCTTTGAAGAAGAAAAATTGTAATAATTAATCAGATGTTTCAGTTGATTCTGTACAAATCCAGTGCACTTGATCCATATGCGTCTTGCTGTTGATGAACCCACATAGTACAATAAGTTCTCTTTTGACTGGCTGTATTGTATTCAGTCTGGATCCGGCCCTAAATCGGGATAAATAATGGTTCCATTGCACTGTTCCATGTGGCTAAAGAACAGAATACCAAAACTACTGACAATTTATAAAATATACAAATATATATTCTAAATAATAATTCTAAAAAGTAATGAGAACACTGTCAGGGTGTACATTGTAAATTTCCTTATATAGGCCCGGATCAAGACCTGTGCCCGACAGGTCACATACGCACACAGGTGCGTAAGTGGCCTGATTTGACTGGTGGGTGCTTAGTAATCCTAGCGTACCGTACGAAAGAGGAGAGTGACAGGGGCATGCATGTCTCTCTCACAGACGGAGGGACCCCCGCACATACAGAAAGCGTGCAAGGGTCTGGATCCAGTCCATATTTGCAGGTTTAACGTGTAAAAAAAAAAAAAAAAAGTCATTTGCAGAAAATATTTTTTTGTTATTGGTGGCACAAGTTTTGTCTGATTTTCTTTTTCTTTTTTTCATATTTCCTTGAATTAGGATTTTTTCATTTGTGTAATTCCTTTTTATTTTTTTTTGTAACAGGAGAGATGCACTCAGAGGGAACCGTGGCAGATGTACTTGACAAAGGCTCTGGAGCTTTAATTTTGCTGGATGGTAAGGCCTATATTTGCGTGAGGTGCAAATCAAATAATTAATGACACTCTCTCTCTGTACTAGGAAAGCAAACTGTGCTTCTCACTTACTGGAAACTTGTTAGGTTTATTAGAGTACACATCCCTGTACAGTTTGCTTTCACTTTGCTCCTTAATTCAAAACTCTGTCAAAAGCATTTCACACCAAAGCAATTTTCAGCTAGAATTACTAGAGAAGTAGAAACCATTCACATTACTGATCGAAGTGAAGGTCATTTCAGGATGAAAAGAGAACAGTGCCAAGAATTTCTAATTGGGTATAGTGTGAGAGAGAGAGTGGGGGGTGTTATCTGCCCCCACAGTATCTACATGTAACGTGTAAAGCAGCACGCTTAAAACATTGTTTCTGACACGTTCTTACATGTGGCGGCACATAGCCAGTAACTTTAGACTCTAGACTCTTTCTGTGTGTAATAGTGAAAAAAATACAGGTTAGAGGCTGCAGTACCTTATATTTGCTGCTCGCTATTTATACTTAAACACGTGCTACTTTGTGTGTATCAAAATAAGAAATGAGCAAATAAGGGTGTATAACATGAGCACGAAGGTAAAATAAAATAAGTCAAACGGTAAATAAATTCAGTAAGTGTATCCAAATGAAAACAAATAAACAGTGATTAAATTCAATAAGTGCATCCATACGATAATTAAAGCAGTGAAAATGAAAGAATAAGCTCACAGTTCCTCTATTTATAAAGTCCAAACACGAGTCCATATGCAAGAGTTTTAATTTCAATTGTCCCATGGCCTTGATAGAATAAATCTTTCTCAGGGATATAGCAGGGAAAACAGACATTTAGGCTAGATGAAACTTAGGACCCTCCGAATAAAATACAGCTGGGCTTCTATTCATAACCACACTCAGATTTCATCCGTGGAAAACGTTCCAAAGTGCAATATGTGAAAGAAATATATAGAACAATGTGTAAAATCTTTAACACGTTTATTAATCACAAAAAACATTGTGTGGTCAGGGATATGGAAAACAGACATTTAGGCTAGATGAAACTTAGGACCCTCCGAATAAAATACAGCTGGGCTTCTATTCATAACCACACTCAGATTTCATCCGTGGAAAACGTTCCAAAGTGCAATATGTGAAAGAAATATAATATAT
>WWET01002188.1:83685-103640 GCA_011038615.1 Limnodynastes dumerilii
CTTTCCCTTCAGTTCTTACTTCAGCTTTGTTCAGTTCTTTCTCTTTTGCCACTGGCTCTCTCCTGCAACCTGCTGTCCCTGCTTCTTTGCTCTATCCACTCCTGGTTTCTCCTCTGCTCTGCTTGTCCCTCCTGTTCTTACCCCCATTCTATGTTGATTTTCCCCTGCTGCCTGCAACTGGCTCTTTCCTAAAAACTGGTGTCCCTCCTGTTCTTGCTTCTGCTCTGAGCTGCTCAATCCCTGCTGCTTGCTCTCTCCTCCACTCTGCTGTCCATTTTGTTTGTCCCTCCAGTTCTTAGTCTTGCTGATCTGTCCAAGCCTCTTGACTTTCTGAAATTCTTGGTTCCAAATTACATCTGTTGTATCTGTCATATGTGAATCAGTTTTGCTACCAATAGTGGAGTTTTTCATTAGTTATCTATTGGAGTTTTAAATATAATAATATTGGTCAACAGAATCTTTATAATTTTTTTTGTCATAAGAGTTTATATCAGTGCATTGCATAGTGTTTTCTCTGCTGATCCTAGGCATCGGAAAACACTCCCTTTTAGGAAGTCAGGATTGAGTCCTATTTGTGTGCAATAAATAAAAGCATTTTACTTGCATGCAAAGAAAAAATTTAATATGAATCCCCCTGAAATCCTGAGTGTAACTTTCCACCCACTGTTGATCCAGTTTTCATGATGATCATCACCACCACCCAAAAAAAATAAAACCGTTTTATTTATACACACACATGTATTGCTCTCTCAAGCGCTACTAATCAAATTTGGGGACTGCTCACCCCAATAAATCCAACAGAAACACAAGCAATATTAATGATGAGCGCTGCAAATATAGCTAGGATATGTAAAAATTAAGTTTTGAATTGTTAAAAAACAAACGAAAGTCTTCAAATACATAAAATAACAATAGTTTATTAAACAAGCTTAATTAGCAAGATAAAAGCATATTAGCTAAAGTCTAAGCATCCTCCTGAATAAGCACACTAGCCAAAACAGACCACAGTCCACTGAAGGGCTCAGCAGTATATGGGATTTCCACAGATGTGGTCTGGGGTGAGCAGACCCCAATTTTGATTAGTAGCGCTCACCAATAGCAGGACATTTTTAATTCATTAAAGGTAGCCCTTCTAGTGCCTCTCAAATAATTTTTTTTTTTTTGCGTTTCCTAATACTTCTGTGTACATTGTATGTACCTACATTCACACAAATAAAAGGTTCATTGTGTGAATGTATGATTGAGGGGTATGTGTCATTCATTTTTGCCACCACTAGGTACATGACCAAAAAGCTTAAAACATTGTCCGTTTATTGTGATTCTGCCAAGTATTGATCCACTAATGGAAATCAATAAGTGAAAAAAAGGCTTGAGGTATATGTGAATCAATTTCTTTATGCTACAGCCTGTGATCTTGGACCCATTACTTGTATAATAACCATAATTTGCACCTTTTGAGTAGAATGCCTGAAACCTGCATTTGCAGTAGAGCACAGATAGATGTATTTTATCTTAAGTAATGTAATCACTTGGTTGTTTAATCTTTTAAGAAGCAGTATGCAAGTGGCTTCAATTTCATACAGCGGCCTCTATTGATTTTCTCTTTCTTTCCTCTGTATATTTAAGTAACAATTTAAAAACACCACACTCAACAGGTGGAACATCTTAGGCCAGTCTGTTTTTTTTTCCCTGCTTGCTGTCAAAAGTATTTCATCATTAGCCTTTATAACATATTAAACTGCTTTTCTGAGCTGTAGTTTTTTCCTAAATCAATTACAAATGCATTGCAAAAGTATAATCTGCACAGTATTGGAACATTAACTATGTCATGTGACATTTTCAATGTATTCTTGTTCTTAAGATAGTAATATGAAATATAAGAAATGTAAAACCCATTTCTGTACTTCATAAATAAATATCTGGATTAACCTTTTGTAAAAGTGNTTTTAATAAAAAATTTCAGCAGTGCCATAAAGTGTTTAAAAAAAAAACAACAACTTTATAAACTAACTGACACAAGCTTGTTTTCTTTTTTGTTTAGTAAAGTGTTTGTTATATATGTTTTGGAAAACTAATTTGCCAACCTTAGTCTACGTGTTTTAAAGCTTGAAGTAGTAGCAATTTCTTTATTCCCCGCTGTCCTATTTTTCAGTATGTTGGGAAGAGGGTGCAGGAATTAAGGACAGTAATCACACTTAAGAATGATTTAGGTTCAGAATTATACACAAAAAGTAGTAATGCCATAGGTCTACCTTATCTTTAGGTTCTTAGTTGTGTGCGTAGGGCGGCTAATTAAGAACGCTTTTGCCTAACCGCGCCCATATTTCTTCATTTAAATGACACCCAATATTCTTATCTTTCTTTTTAAGTTTTCCTGGCATGCCCCTCCTTTCTTAAGTCACTTAAGTTACTATGCATGCACAGTATATCCCTTCTTAAATATACACACGTAAAAGGCCGCATTTTATTAATTGTGAATCAGGTCCTAAATCTCTAAGTGCAGTGTTGCCAGGCCCTGTGAAAGATATAAAGCTCTAGCTTTCTTTTCCATTGTACTTATTATGATGAAGACTAATTCAAATTGAAAGAAGTGATGTCTTAATAGTATGACTCGTGTTAAAAGCCTCCATAATTGTTTATTAGTAAATAAATTGCTATTGCTAGATGCACACACATTGGCAGGTTTGCCATGCGGTATTCTAGGCTGATGCCCAGAAATGACTGTTCTAATCATGTAATTCAGTTCTATTTCCTTCTATTTTCCCATGGCTTTGTTTATGTGTATTATTTAACAGGGAATCTAGCCAATGGGAGCATTAGAGGGCCACATTAACTACCAATTACTTGGTTGAAATGCTTTTGATACACCTTAGCTATTCCCTATCATGACATTGACCTATTGACATTCTTTCTATCAAATCACCTCAACTTTCTTCTTAACACCATTTGCTAAATTTTTTTTGGTCGTTTGATTACTGCACCCTATTTAAATCACCTGAACACATCCTCCCGTGTCAGATAAACAGGCTTCCCCTGCCTTCTGACTTCTGGGTGTTATCAGTGTTTGTGTGTCATGTATGTTGGTTCACTCCTTGTTTTACTCTGCTAATTCTTCAGTATTTAAACTGTGGACTCAGGTTCCCTTAACTTCCAGCACTCCTTCCTTCTTGCGTCCATCTTTTGAATATCCCATCTTAGTGCCTGTCCTGGTTGGATACCAGAACAGTTCACCAGGCTGCTACTTACCTCTTACATGAGGCAAAGTCTATACCCACCGTCAGAGGCTCTGGTGAATACCAGGTTTGGGGTTAGACCCTTTACAACTTTTCTGATTTCTGTTAAATGCCATTTGAAAGTAAATTGGAACAAAAATATGTGATAAGCGAATGTCTTCTGCCTTTCATATCTTCATGTGAAAATAGACTATCACAGACTGCATAAACCTGGATGTCTAGAAAATAATTACGTTGCAGATAACCATTGTTTATGTAAAAAGAAGTGTCTGTCATCAGAGTCTGCCTACAATTCCTCTAGGTTCTGGTCTCATTATGAAATGCCTGTGCGTCTCTTCTGTACACAGTGTGACGTTAAGCAAAGTATAACAATGTTTGTTTTTGTCCAGTAAATGTCACAATCTTCTGATGTGACCTTGCTTTGTCACTTTGGGACATGAACAGTGGCTAGCCAGCTTGAGATTCTCTGGTAGTTTTGCAAGTGGCCTTTTCTTAGGTCTGCAGGCAAAACTGAAAATTGGCTCCGACAAGAAGTCTTTCACCCTCCTTCCTATCTGGCTGAATTCTTAAATTGTTAAGAAATATGACTTGACAGTTTTCATTATTAATTGGAGAACAATCAAAGCACATTAGAATTGACTTCACTCATGTCCATAATCAATTGACTTTTTTTTTTTGTCTTTCACATGAAGATCTTTTGCTCTTGTTTCAACTCCCACTATGTACGTCATTTTACTTCTATTATATTGTATGTCAGGACAGTAGTGTAGGCGTAAATAATTTACAGAAATTCAGAGTTGACTCTTTCGGGCCTTTGTCCAACATAATATACGTACATGGAACACTTATATGCACATTAAATAATTATAACTAAATTAAGATTGGATGCAGTCCATCTGTCTCAGAAACTGGCATGTAAATGAGACGATCTGCTGTATATTTTGCTTTGCATTGTGTGTATATCTTGGCTTAGACAATTGTCTTGTAAAGAATTTCTATATATAAAAATAGAAAGAGGACACTCACCATTTGCTGCTGAATATATATGTTTATTATCCTAAATGTAAACCAACGTATCAGGAAGCAGAGACCTTTATCAAGGCACTCACAAGCAGCAACAATAACAACCATATGATGTTTAGGGATATTAAATGCATATCTTCTTTTGCACACTGAGGTTTTCTTTAATTAGGAGAGTGCGGGCCTAAAGCAGGGTACACACTGGAGGGGTATCTGGTGAGGATTGTCCCAATCACAATAATTGTCAGATAACCCCAATATCTTACCAGTGTTTACTGTCCCATGATGCTGCAGAATTGTCTGAAACTGCATTGCAGGTTTTTGTGAGTTCCTAATTTTACACCATCAGCGATGTCCCTGTGTCTGGGGAAAATTTAGTGTGTGCTGTGCCACTCAATCTTCACTGTAGCAATTTCCATTCATAGGGCCACCTTGTGGGTGAGCATAAAGGTAGCCAATCAATGTAACAAAGCAATGAGAAAGGCAAGTCAGATGCTTGGTTGCATAGGGAGAGGAATTAGTAGCAGAAAGAGAGAAGTAGTGATGCCCCTTTATAAATCATTGGTACGCCCTCACCTAGAATACTGTGTTCAGTTCTGGAGGCCATATCTCCAGAAAGACATAAATACATTAGAGACTGTGCAAAGAAGAACAACTAAAATGGTCCATGGCCTTTGTAAAAAATCATACCAAGAAAGGCTAGAGGAACTAAACATATATAGCTTGGAGCAGAGAAGGGAGAAGGGGGATCCAGAAAGATATAAATACATTAGAGACTGTGCATAGAAGAGCAACTAAAATGGTCCATGGCCTTTGTAACAAATCATACCAAGAAAGGCTAGAGGAACTAAACATGTATAGCTTGGAGCAGAGAAGGGAGAGGGGGGACATGATAGCAGCTTTCAAATACATCAAGGGTTGTGACCAGCGAGAGAAGGGTACCATTTTTCAAAAGGAAAGGTATAATAGAACACGAGGGCATGAATATAAACTGGAGGGTGGTAGATTCAAAGGAAATGTGCGGAAAAATTACTTCACTGAAAGGGTGATAGATAAGTGGAATATTCTCCCATCTGGTTGAGGCCAATACAGTAGAATAATTTAAACATGCTTGGGATAAATATAAGGGTATCCTAAATTGTAAACCAAATTGATGGTAAATAGGGTCTAGGGTCAGTATAGTTTTGAATAAATGGGCAGACTAGATCGGCCATGTGGCTCTTATCTGCCGTCACTTTCTATGTTTCATATTAGTGCAGCAAAAGTTTTTTTTTTTAAAGTTTGTAAAGCGATCCACGGGAAACTACAGAGTGATATGTATGGGTGCATTCTTAAGAAGATAGAGGCTAGAATTATTACAGATCTGAAAAGTTTGTTGGATCGTCACTCGCCTTATCTCTTGGCCATTTCTATCAGCCAGTTATGAAAGAAATCTAAAATGATTGCTTCTACCTCTATTCCTAACCCTTATCCTAACCCTTACCCTCTGCTGTCTGCAGTCTGACCCTAAGACTCCCCTTCCCACAGCCTCTCCCACAGCATAAACCTAAGACTTCTTTCCTGCAGCCTTACATTAAGGATATACGTCCCCTTATACACTAACCTCTTGTTCCGTGCAGTGACAGGTCTGCATTGGGCGTTGGGTTTCGTAAATAATGTATGGGTAAGTTGTTGAAACATTCGGCATACTAACCCATTCATTATTAATATCTTCTAATTAGTGCTGTTTTCGAAATAAAGACAGACGAAAATAAGCTTTTGGCGCTTCGGAAATAGCAACCACATCCCATATGGAAATAAAAATTTGGCTACACCTGTTAAGTATTGAATTCTGGTGTTTCAATTAGACCCATTGCCACAGGTGTGTAAAATTAAGCACCTAGCCATGCAGTCTCCATTTGCAAACATTTGTTATACCAAATGGGTAATTCTGGAGAGCTCAGTGACTTTAAGTGTCTTACTGTGATAGGATGCCACACTTCCAATAAGATGGTTTGTGAAACTTCATCCCTGCTGGGTATTCTACAGTCAACTGTAAGTGTTAAAATGGAAGTGTTTGGAACAAGAGCAACTCTGCCATTAAGTGGAAGACCACATAAAATCAAAGAGCGGGGTTAACTACTGCTAATGTGCATTGTGGGTAAAAGTCACCAATGCTTTATTGATTCCATATGTAAAGAGTTCTGAACTTCCACTAGCATTAATGTAAGCAATAAAAACTGTGCAGCGCGTACTTAATGAAATGGGTTGCTATAGCCGAGCAGCTGCATGCAAGCCTTGCATCACCAAGTCCAATGCCAAGCGTCAGATGGAGTGGTGTAAAGCACACTGACACCGGACTGTGGAGCAGTGCAAACGTGTTCTGTGGAGGGATGAATCATGCTTCTCTATTTGGCAGTCAGATGGCAGGAGAACGTTACCTGCCCAACTGCAATATACTAACTGTGAAGTGGGAGTCTTTTTTTCTGTTATTAAAGCCATGAGGAGCTACAAGGAGAGAGGCTGAGCTACACTAAGAGTAGCGCAGCCTCTGTCCCTGCAGCTCCTCTGTGAGTCTAGAACCATTCAGTGCACAGAAGTTGCAATGAGAAGAAACTGTCTCTGCAGCTCCTGTGTTTTGACCAGCTCAGAAATGTGGCAACCTTGGGCCGGATCCTCAGCTACGGCCGTCTTCCACTCACGGTTTTAATTTGCCGATAGCTAGCTACCACGCAATGTTTAGGAACTATTGTATGTAATCTACGTATCATTTAGTTACATAGGTCGCGCATATGCGGTCTTAAAGATCACACAATCTACGTAAAGTAACGATACGTAGATTACGTACAATAGTAAGCCTGGATTACTACGTTAATCCAGGCTTAGTGTGTTTACATCCTACTGCTGCAAATTTGACATTGTATTTTCTCTTTTTTTTTTTTAATCTTTGCATACATATGGACTGTTTGTGGAAGATTTAACACATACCATCGATCTACATTCAATGCAACCTGTTCAGAGTGACTCATAATCTATCCATTTCCCCTATATGCCACTATGCTAATGATTTTTAGGTTCTATTATATATAAATTACACCATTGTTACCCATTTTTATCTATCACACATAACCAGCGCTGTATGCCCACTATATTTTTATATTTTTCCACTATCATTACACTTATTTTGTTCATTTGAGTACCATCTGAGGGTTCTCCTTTTGTTAAGGGAACACATTAGATTGTATAAGGGGCTGTGTTGAGGTGTAACCCCTGAGGGTGAGGGTGACCTGCGGGAGGTGGCGCGGTCCTAGGGATCATTTTCTTCTGCTGTTTTATAACCTGGGTCTCATAGAAGGGAAATGATTGGGTGGATAAGAGACATGAGTTCTCAAACTACGGACTTACAGGGCAGACCCAGGTTCAAAAGCCCAGGATATTGGCCAGTGTAAAAAAAAATAAAATAAATAAAAAGGATGAGCAGGGACATGGCAAAAACCGGGTTCATTATTGCTAGGCGACGAGGTGAAAGCAGCTTAAGTCTCATGTCATGTATACGCTTTCTGTGACAGTGGAACTGATGCAAACTGATTAAAACTGCATGGTTATATGTATAGTTAAGCAGTTACAGACAACAATTAAATATGTAATTGACATTCTGCAATTAAATTCTTTATTTCTACTTGCACATCCTACTAATATAAACGTCTCACACGCCATGGTAGAGCTTGTTTCGTTGATCGAATATTTAGAACACAAATTATTACAATTAGTTATTCTTTGATTATTACTAGCCATTCCAAACTAAAATGCTGACTGCAGTATTCTTTAGTCTAAAGTCCAAGAGCTTTTCATATAAGTGTATATCATTTGCCGATATGCTCCTGCAGTATTTTATGTATATTTGTTAATATTTCTCTTAGCTATTTATCATACAGCAGCTTGTATAATATGCTTAATAATAACTTTTTAGAGAATATTGCTAATTGGTTAATGCTTCTCAAAGCTTAATTCTTCTGTACTGTAGCAGCCTTCACAGCATATTATAACTAGTACATGGGTTTACAAGTAGGATATATAATCCACATTTATTTTAGATGAAGCAGAGTATGAATACCAATGCCTAGTCATATTATGCTGCAGAGCTGAGTCACTTTACTAACATACTTTTTAAGCTAACGTCTGAATTATTGTAATAAAATTACTTTTCTCAAGAGTTGTAGAAAAAAAAAATAGATAATGCTGAAATGTTGCCTATAATTTTGGTTAAGTGTGATTCAAATCACTTTTTTTCAGAAAGAGTTCTTCAAATGAAATAAAAAAAAATAATTTTAAGATGAATGTTGTAAAGGGAAATTAGTCATTTGCATTAATTTGTTAGCGGTACAGCGTTAAAAAGCCCTTTTAATATCATACTATCTTTTCCATGTCATTTACTTACTCTTTCACAGGGTGTGGGTCTCCACTGAGAATGGCCCTTTTTTGAAAGGACTGTTTTCTCCCAGCCAGTCGCGTCCTGGCTGGGAAATCGATTGCTTCTGCCTCGCCAAGGAGAAGCAATCGATCCACCGAAGAACCAAGATTCAGTGGCGAATGGTGTGTGTTAATCCAACCTTTATCTTAATCCTCGCCATAACCGCCCCTTCCATTACCTTAACCCTAACCCTCCCCTTCCATTACACTAACCCTACCCTTCTGTGGTGGCGGTTTTTGAATGAATGAGTGGGGTAGGTATACCAATGTGCAAACTTACCCATTCATTAATACAATTAACACAATTTTTGAATTAGCACTATTTATGAAATAGAGACAGATACATTTTAGCTTTCAGCTGTCTCTTTCGGAAACAGCATTTTTAAGGCAGCAATTGAGAGGTGATGTACATGGGTGTGTTTAAAGAACTACAGTTATTTCCAATGAAATATGGAGATTAATACTGTGGCAAATACAGGATGCAGTGTATATTGGTAAAAACCGTAAATGTGTATTTTCCTGATCGCTAGAAGTAGAAAACACCCTCTTTTTGCTAAAGTATGTGTGCAAACACCGCATTTCCAGGATGGAATGGGGCCCTCTGTCCAGGGATCATTTCTGACAGCAACGTGGGCTGGAAGCAGAAAGCAATTATTTCCCTATGTGGGGAGGGGGTGGTAATAATACAGGGAGAGCAGGTTAAGTGTCTTAAATCCTATCCAGACCTTTGCAATGTCCACACCTTAAGTGAGGATGGTGCAGAAGCTTTTAAGGCAGGGTCCACAGATTGTAGCTCTGTATGTGTATATTTAATGATGGAAATATAAATCCTTTACATTTTTTAACTGACTTGCAAAGAAAATAAAGCAATTTAATAAATGGTAAAAAGATAATTAGTTGATTTAAAAAGAAAAAAATACATAAAACTCATTTGAAATTGATTTTTTGTGACTTGGTTTGTAATGGAAAAAGGTTGTGTATTATAAACCTCTGCAGTCGATAACATGTTCCTTTCTCAGAAAAGATTTTGACAGATGAAAGAAGCATTTGGCTCAAATGACATCCACCCATGTGTACAACAAATCAAGATGAAGAAATTGATAGACCTATTTCTTTTATATATGCACTCACTCATAAAATGGTTAGTGGCACAATATTAATGGAAAGCAGATACAGTGCTAATCTTTAAGGGAACACAATTGTAGCCAGCACAGTATAACTGTGAACTTTACACCAGTTATGTACAATTTCAAAATTCGGAAGATACACAAAAAAAAATTATTTGATAACACTGAGTGTGGTTTCATGCCTAGTAAATACATACATATGTTCGTAGTGGACTTACTGGATGTTTGTACTGGATACATTCGAATTTTGCTAAAGCATGGAATACTTTTCCATAGCACAAATGGAAAACACACCTCAAACAATTGGTGACTATATTTACTGACAAATGTAAGATATATGTTACATCATCAGAACAGCAAAATAATAGTTTTAGCATAGTTTTCACAGCTTTATGGTAATAATTATGGTATTTATGCACCAAAGGTCAATTGGATTTTCTGTAACTCACTAACTTACCACTAGAGCAGGGGTGGCCACACCCGGGCCTCAAACACCACCAACAGTGCATGTTTTCCAGGTCGCCCTGTTGGGGCACAGGTGTGTTCATTACTGACTGAAACATTATTAAAGATCTACAGGTGGTAGTGATTATCTCGGCTCTGATTATCTGAGGAGACCTGGAAAACATGCACTGTTGGTGGTGCTTGAGGCCCGGGTGTGGCCACACCTTCACTAGAGCATGCCATGAAGAGAGATAAAGCCATGGTCATTTTTCCCCTACAGATTTCCATTGCAATAATGACTATAGCTTCCATTACTGTAAAACATAAATGTTCAGAGGAATGCTGCAGTTGCAGTTCACACACAGCTGAATCTGCTGACTAATGTGACTTATGGATTGTTTCATGTGACACTGGTCTGCTGTTTATTTATTTTAAACTGTTTTTAAAGTAAGCTAGGTTATGTGATACTTGCAACATGCCCCCCTTCGCCTGTAGCAAAATAGTATTTACAGGTGTAAATCTTATACCCATTAACTTAATTTGTTCAAATTAAGAAACCTAATGAATCAACCTAAAAGCAGCAAAGCACAACTTGAATAAAACTAGATAATTAATAAGAGCCCCTAATTTAAATAAATCTGATTGTCCATACATAAAGTAAAACAGCAGCTGCAGAATCGTATACTCTGATGCATAAAATGGCAAATTATTATTATTAATGTTTCTTTATAAGGGGCCACATGATATCTGCAGTGCCATGCAAGGCAATAGGAAGACAATAATTACATATACAATACATTAATATACAGGTTTTCTATAAAACAATATAAAAAGGAAATGTCTGTTTTTTCCTTGCTTGTATATGTTTGGAATAGAGTTGATTAAAAAAACATTTGTTTATGAAACATTAGTGTTGCTTATCAGATGAAGCCAGACTAAAAATGTTGTCAGGTCAGGTGTATATGGGAGGGAGGATATATGGAAATAGTACAGTGAGGGCGTGCCCTTCACACTCCACACTGGTGCGTCCCCGTTTTCCATTAGGATGAATCAGAAATCTTTATGTAGGTGCCTGCTTGCAAAATTTAATGTAGGTCTTCCCACTGAAACGGCTAACTGCTATCACTACCACTTCTCCCCTACCTGTGGAAACTTCTCTGTGACACAGGATTTTTCATAGCCTGGTTTAATGTGTACCCGGATTGATCCTGTTCTACAGCAAAAGAGATAATTTATGTATCACTTATTTGAATGTCTGGCAAAGATGTAGTGCATATTTCTACATCCGCGTTGTTGCTGTCTATAGCATACTAATTGTAATTCCCATAAGATCTAGAAATCTTTTGATGTCTTGTGTGCAGAACCATCATTTTAACAATATATGAATGCCAGATTTCTGTCTTTGAGGTTTGTTTTAATACAATGAGTGTATTTTGGTAAACATAGTAAATAGCTTGATGCATATATAGCATTTATGTATTCAGTGTTACCATCACAGTCACTTTGCTAAGTAAAATATTCATAAAGCCTGTGACAAATATGATTCTTTCTCTCTGTTATGGAATGTTAATTTGTGTATATTTTTTTCTGTCAGCACCTTCTCGTTGAAGGAAGAGGTTTCTTAAGGTTTACAAAGCTCTGGGGCCAGTGAATCATGTCACATTATATATCACTCTTGCTAGTTGCCACAAGCTTTCTTATTATTTCTTTAAGTAAATAAAAAGAACATATTAAAAGCAGTTTGTATTATGTATATTTATATGGTAAAAAAACAGATGATCATATAAAATCCTGTTTTATTACAAATATATATCATTATCCAACATGTATGTATGTATGTATGTATGTATGTATGTGTACGTACGTACATGCATACATACATACATACTCTTCCCCCAGTTACTTAGGACCGGATTCACAGATCCTTGTTTACTAAGTGCTTTTGTTTTTACGTGTAGCAAAGCAAAACCCATGACGCTTCCCTCGCCCGACGTGTTTTCGGTGACTTACGCCTCCATAGGGCACTCTTAACTCTACGTGTGTACTTACGTGCGTATGTTGCTTCCGTACGTACGTATTTTACTAACTGCGCCTTAACCACACCTCTCCGTACGTATGTCCCTAAGTATGATTCACAAGTCCATGCCTAAAGGACTTAAGTACGTAAACACCACGTAATATGCATGTAAAAAGTTGCTACGCATGTGAAGTTAATCCGCTCCTAAAAATACGCACGCAATCCGGCGCAGAAACGTATCTGTGAGCACTGCCCCTAGCTCTTAATGGCATTTTTATAGTTTAAGCTTCTCACTTCAGAATAACTTTCCTGCATTAATACAAACTATGAGGGTCTTTGCAGGTGGGATATGCAAGTGGCCTTCAGGTTGGATGAGCTGTAAAATACTGCACCGATTCTTGTTGTTAAATAATAAGAATTTCATTTTATGTTGATTATTCTCCCAACATTTCATAGGCCAAAACAGGAGGCTACAGGGGGAGGTTAAAGTATGGCTATAAGTGAAGGTTAGGTTAAGGCTTCTACAAAACATATTGGGCCGGATCCAGAACTACGTCCGTCTTTTAGACTGCATATACGCAATCTATGTATCGAAACGATACGCAGATTATGTACAATAGCTACTACACATGCGCAGTAGCTACTGTTTATTGAACTACGTCCGTCTATGGAAGGCGGACGTAGTTCTGGATCCGGCCCATTATCCATATATTAATGCTTTTTCTTTTTGCTTACTTTCTATTATTTTATTTCATGGAGTCATGGAACTTTTTCATTGACCCCCTTTAAAGGTACTGTTAGGATTCAAAAGTGTCAAGATGTTCAAAAACAATGTGCAGTATATATACAGAGACTGCTTTTTCTCTTAATTTTATTGTTTGTCATATAACAAAAATAGTTTCATTTAAGTTAGTGGCAGCTGGCAAGGGAAACCGAGAAGAAAATGTGTCATTTGGTAGGACAATGATCCAAAGCAATATCAAGAACTAAACAGTGTCATTGTAGTCAGGTCCTTTAATGTCTGAAATTATGTCTATTTCCTAACAGACCTCCAACTAAAAACTAACAAGTATATTATGGAAGTGTTTTATTTGTAGCTGAAACAACAACAGTATTGGATTTTATGAACGGTGGTTATTAGCTTGTATTGCTGCTGAGCGGAAACATCAGTTATATTGTTTATCTGAAATTGATCTAGTGTATCTATTTAATGACTGACAAGTTACTGAATAACATGGGCTGGATCCAGACATCCGAATAGGGGCATTTTGCAACCATGCAAGCATTGCATTCTCTGGGTCCAGAATTTTGTAGTGGCAGTGGGCTGTATTCAGACCACCGGACGTTTCCCGAAATTGTATACTGCGCATGCGTAGTAATTTTTTTAACGTAATCTATCTTTTGGGTACATAGATTACGTAAAAAAATTACGCATGCGCAGTATACAATTTTGCTAAACACCGGATGTATATGCAATACGTTCGGTGGTCTGAATACGGCCCAGTGTTTCCACTACCTGATTCCAATACTTGGTAGGTTGGAAGTATGAATTGTACAATGCTCATCCAGACTTTCGAGCTGTCCCCAATAAAAAAAAATGATTGCACCCACTTCAGCACGTTTATTAGTGTGATGATAAAGTGGATGTATGGCAGAACAATAACTACATTTCATACCAGCAATGGCCCAGATCCAGACATACGTTTCCATTACATTCCAAGGCGTAGCGTATTTACTATGCGCTCCCCTGGGCTGTACGTACTTTTGCTGTTTTACACTTGCCAAACCCTACCTTAACTTTTCAAAGCATAACTACTGACGTATGTAAAGCCTTCACGTACGTAAGCGCCTAAGCACACCCATACTGTACGATATAAATGCCTCACCCCGCCTCCAAAGCGTAATTACTGATATCGTATGGATGTCACGCCCCTTCGTTCATAGTTACGCTGTTGATATTAGTCTGGTACGTGCGTTCAGAGTTACAATGCGTAACATCTGCCACGCGCATGCACAGTACATACAAAACAGCGTTTTTACGCCACCGGCTGGCGGAAATACGCTAGCGTACGTAGCGCAGGATCTACGCCAGTGTTGCAAAATGCTTGTGACAACTGCTGGCAAAAAAAGAAATAAACATAGTTCAATAGATTACTCTTTTCTGAATCGCAACACAGACTAGAAGGTTATCTTGTTAACCCCGGACACTAGAGAATAAACAATCTCATGATATTTTAGCACATAAAGAAATGCTCGTCGAGCAATGTTCTATCAGTAAATGAGCTAAAATCACAAACACTTGTAGGGGAATAGTTGCTATAAGGATGGTTTCTCCTGGACATGAAGTCAATTTTGCTGAGTAATTGATTGAGGGCTATAATGAAGTATGCTCATTGGCTCTTGTTCAATAAAGTGAGAAACATGGAATTTGTGCTGGGGATCAATATTGTTGTATACAACACTTCTGCTGCTGCCCCTGCAATAGAATGAAATCATTTTGCTTCGCTCATAGCAACCTCTATAGTGCTGCATAATGTAGCTAATAATCTAGACTAAATACAACAATGTCAGATCGAAATAGAATTTATATCTTCTATATGCGAGCTGCTTTTAATTTAATTTTCCAATTTGCAAGCTGTCTCTGTTGTGTATTTATCAGTAGCGGTTTATTTTTATTAACCCTTGGAAGGCAGAATTGACTGTCCTAGTGTACAGCATCATGGAATATGAAATAGCAGCTACAGCCTGTGTAACTCTGTCGCAGCCTCATTTTCGAATCTCTTCTGCAAACCTTTAGGATGCTGTAGCTTGTGGCAAAGGGCAATCTTCTGGTTAATTCAATTAGACATCGCTTCTCTGTAAATGCTTGGGCTTAGTTCAGCATCTCAAGGAATGTTACTACCGTCATTTACCATCTTAATGAATATTAAATGTCCATTTCAGACTTCGCTTTTAGTGATTCACGTATTTGCCCATGTGTATATGTAAGAAAAACCAGTTATATTTGTCACATTTATAGTTATATCCAACTAGAGGTCACAGTTTTCCTCCTTTCTGTTCCATCTTTTCAGCTTTAATGTCACATTTATCACTAAGAGAGCAGCGATCCCCCTCCAGTGTAATCAGGCAGATAAGTCTACGCAGTGATGGAGAACTTACAGATGTTACATATAATGCTGAAAAATTCTGTGCAAATTTGCAGCTATTCACCTTGTATATCTCTAACTCACTATATCACTATAGCGAAATGTGGTTTTTAGTTGTTTGGTTTTTATGTGCAGTACTAATAACTTAGAGATGCACTTGCACATCATCTACTTCTGATTTAATCTTTGTAGTCTCTAGAATTTGAATTCCCCTGAAGTTGTAATTAGCCTGGTCCGATTGCATAAACCACCCAGAGAAGTTACCTGTTCTCCCCTGGCTGTCTGACTGCAGCTCCTGACTACCACAGATCAGATCCACACTTGAGAACGACATCCCACTTACGCACACAAAGGGGCTGATTCAGAGTTTGAAGTAAGGGTTAAAAAAGGTGCAAGTGTAAAGCTCAGCTATACCATTTTGCAAAGTAAGGGGTGCTAATTAATCTTAAATCTTTTGCATGCAGGGAAAATACATTCGTTTTTGCACACATAACTCAAATACTGCATAGCTTTATGTTTAATCTATACCAGGGGTTCTCAACCCATGGTACGCGTACCACTGGTGGTACGCGTACCTCTGTGAGGTGGTACGCGGCAGGCAGTCCTCAAATTTCACCTCTCAAACCTAATTCTGGTTTTACAATTTAAATTTGCTTCCCCTTGTAGTTCAACATGGCATTGCTCAGGTCTACACTTGAACCTAAAAAAAGGTGTAAGTGCAACTCTGAATCAGCCCCAAAGTGCGTAAGTGGGGTGTCTGGAGGCAAGGGTCCATGCGCCGTCTAGATATTACATGTGGGGCGGCTCTTCCCCTCAACCCACCAATATGCTTATTGTACAGTGTGGATGGGAATAACCACTAACTAGTGGTACAATAACAATCAGGCTGATCGATGATCTGCTTGTGTGACTTAAGGCTACTAAGGTCATTAAATCTCTGAACAAGAGAGGGGAGTGACTGGGGGGGTTCACTCCCCTCTTCCATGTAAACAAATCTCTTGACTTAATCTCCGTTCATGAAAAACTATACAATTATGTACAGTTATTAGTGCATAGAAGTTTTTTTTATTAATCAAGAGATATATTGTTTGCAGACATTTTGTACATAGCATGAAGTAAAACGTATATTAAGTAGATTTTACTAATTTGCCAACCAATTATAAATACATTCATTTATAGACTTTAGGAGAAGCAAATTCTAGATAGAGAACATTGGCTTCTGTGTTTTAACAGTCTATTTTTGTTCTATGAAACAGGATATTTTAGAAAACCGATGGCCTATATTCCATATCAAATTGGTTCAGGTTATTATGAGAGTTGGGTGTAGATAATTTCTGATGCCTTTTAGGGCAGGGTCAGTGGCGTAGCTATAGGGATCGCAGCGGTCACACTTGCGACCGGGCCCCTGAGCTAGGGAGACCCAGCACAGCTTCCCCACACCCCCCCCCCCCCGCCACTCACCAATAGTGCCACGCTCAGTGGTCACACAACGTCACTTAGAGCCTGCGTCCTGCCGCAGAAGAGAAGAGCAGCAACGGGACTACAGGGAAGGAGGCCGGGGATGCGCTGCAGTGAGCGCCCACCGCAGTGTGAATCACCGTAAGCTGTCACCCTGCAGTGCATCAGCCTGTCACTCGCCTGTCTTCTGTGGACCTGATCATACAGGCCGTTTGAGGTGCGCTGCACTCCACTGGCACTACGGTAGTGCCAGTGAAGCGCAGCACACCTCAAACAGCCTGGTTGTGGGTGGGGCCCAAGCTGACCTTGCAGCTGGGCCCATGAACCTTTAGCTACGCCCCTGGGCAGGGTCAGTAAGGTGAGGCAGTTTTCATTATTATATTGAAAGGCTGCTGATCCACAATGTCTGCATCTATTTAAAACCCCTTTCACATCACTACCAAATACCCAGGTTTTTAGCTAAAATCCAGGGTTTTGGCAAAAGTCCAGGTATTTGGTGGTGATGTCAAATTTCTGCCTTTTTTTTTTTTTTTTTTTTTGACTTGGGTTTAATTAATATAGATACATATGTGTGTGTGTGACTCGGGTTTAATGAACCAGGATTGAGACCCGGGAAAAAATAAGGGTTTTTCACGGGTCTCACATGGTTTTTCAACACAGGTCCTTCACAAAGACACATGATTGGAGAGATTTTTTTTACCATTGCTATAGCAATAGTAAACAAATCTGTAGTCTTGAGCCTTGTTCAGGGAAAGGAGACAGGCTGCATTTTTTTTTAGTACTTATAGGTTTCCTTTCTGGTCCATGTGCCTGCAGTTCCACTATTCGCCACTATGAATTTAGTACTTGTATGTCCCCTTTCTGGTCCACCTGCAGGCGGGCCAGAAAGGAGACATGCAAGTACTAAGTTCATAGTAGCGAATAGTGGAACTGCAAGCAGACAGACCAGAAAGGAGACCTACAAGTAAAAAAATCAAATAAAAAATGCAGCCTGTCTCCTTTCAGGTCCGCTTTTTCCCCCCAGTAGTTTACTTCATTTTTTAGGCTGATTGACAGTTGCTTGCCAGTGCAGTCCCGGAAAATTCATGGCACATGTGAAAGGATCAGACCTGGGAATTTTGTTAAAAATCCTGGGTTTTTCAAGGGTGATGATTTGAAAACTTATAAGTGTTCTTTGTTTCAAGATGTTAATAATCAGACTTTCCCAAAAAAGTAAGTCCCAGCCCGTTACTAAGATGTGTGTATTCCTAGGCAACCCATCAACTGTATACTATTTGCTAGATAATGTGCAGTATCTTTTAGATTTTGGCCATTTCTGTGCACAAAAATCAGTGTCAAGGCTGTGTACGGTCATCTATTGATATCTGCTGTATACTTAATACTATATAATCCTTTTCATGTTCATATAGAATGGGGATTGTGCAGAATGCTAGATAGTACTTAAGAGCTGAAGCCAGCCTTTACTATACTATTTGCATCCCTCCCACCTCCCACAGAACTCTGTGAACATCCCATCGGCTATCAAATTTTCTCCAGGTCAGAATTCTGGATCCAGAATCCTCCTGGAAAGTGGCTTCAGCACATGTGTAGCTTTCTAAAAGGGGGCATCCTAGTGATCGCAAAAAACCTCCCTTGTAGTAAGTCTGAATCTGGTCCATAGCCATTATTCATTTGTGCAGCATGGTGGCACAAGTGGTTAGCACTTCTGCCCAAGACCTTTATGAATAATGATAATTACGTATAAACATGTTACCGCTATAGCATTCTGAAACTGTATGTTATGCTGTATTGTTATGTATTTCCATTTATGCCCATCTTGCATTTTGAGTTGTTACCTTTTTATGCTGTTGTTTTCTGCGTAATATTGTAATGAAGCTAAAGGGAAGAAAGCATCTGATATTGTTACATTATATTAATAAAACACTGATAGGACTATATGAGCTGCCCCAGTAAAAGCGTTGTGTCAGCTTACTAGGAAGGATGTGTAGGGGGACAATGACGTGATGTTTCTGTTATAACATGAATCTAGTCCTACCTGCTCCAGAATCCGCACCACATGCACTAATTCAAAATTAACAAGTCCTGCTGGCACTTGTTGTCTGTAGGGAATGGACAAGAGAGATAAGAGCCACAGGGGAACGGATTATGTCACTTAATGTTATAGCAGTACAGAGTCCTCACTCAGAAACCGAGGCAGGCATTGCAATCTGGGCCTATCGCCATAGGGAGCTTGGAGCTAGATTCTGTCTTATTTTTAAGTCTAGTTACTAATTCATTTTGTTAAAAAATTATTGTCTCTATTGCTTATACCTAAAAGGAATTTGAGTTGTTCTTGACAATTGTATTACAATTGGCTTTCTGAATAATAACCTTGAGTAGGTGTGTTCCCTTTTGTGAAAGGAACAGTGTGTTACTCCTGTTGATATGACATCTAGGTTCACATTCATTTGTTCCTTTTAAAATACAAAGGTGTCCTAATCTACATGGTTCAAGACTACAGACGCTGACTTCATACTTCTTCCTTGCATGCTGCAGCCTCTTAGCTGATGCTGTCACACATACATATAAGAGCCTCAAAAGCAAATTCAATAGGACATTCTGGTTCTGCACTATAGGGATGAGCTCTTGTCAGTGTCATAATGCTTATGGCTGTTTGTTTAGTGTTAAGTATTTTAATTAGCTATAGATATGAGATATTTAATTAATGTATATATGAATATACAGTTTAGGTAAGCAGGGTAAAATCGAAATTTGTGACAAAATTCTTCACCTAAGCACTGATTTATGATCTCTTTGCTTCCACAGGCTGCTCTGTACCGACTGAGTGGTGATTGGAATCCCCTGCATATTGAACCCAGCTTTGCTGCAATGGGAGGTAGGGAAGTAACTGTGGCTCAAGTTATTGTGCTGATCCACAAGCCCTATTATGATGGTGAATGACTGTTTATTTTAATAGGGAGTACTACTACTATGTTGAAAGAAGTTAGGTTTTATAGCATTTTGTACATAAAAAGCTGATGTGTGAGTATGTGTGTGTGTATGTATGTATATATATGTGTAT
>WWET01002188.1:122699-140395 GCA_011038615.1 Limnodynastes dumerilii
ATATATATACATATATCTCTGTGTGGGTTAACACCCATCGACATTCGTTGTCAGTTGAGTAAAGCATGCAGAGAAAGCGTCATGGGGCCAGATTCTAAATACGACAGGGGAATTACGCAAGTCAGTTGCATAAGTCCCTTATCAGGGAACATCTGCGCATGGCGACTAGGTCTGTGGCCATCGTAAAAGTTAAGGTAGAAATCTGGACACATAAGATTTGTCCAGATTTACTACTGAGAGCTGGGAGTGCAGGGGGCGTGCACTCCCCGCTATGGCTGCATAACTACGATTTACGTAGGGTGCAGGGGGTCTAGATGTACCCCATTTTTATGAAAAATGTAAATTCACGGGTGCTATAGTTTGAAGAAGGCCAAACATCGTGCGAGAATGCACCGAAGATGCACCATCCGATTGCATTTTTACAAGTTCCATACCATCCAGCTTTGTGGAAAAACAGCTGCAAAAGTCCGTGCCTGTGCTCTTCTATGCTCCTGCTCGTTGGGCGGCCCTTCTGTAGCATTTTCTTCTGTGTGCTTAAAGATACTCTCTGTAGCCACATATTGTTCAGTCATGCGGCCCTCGCATCAGCAATTTTCCAGTGGTCTCACATTGGGAAAAATGTGTGAGGTTAGAGGGAGACGATATTGAGAAATGAAAGTAGTTCAGCTTCCTGGTGTATGTGCTTTTCAGGAAAAAAAATAGGAGACCTTGGAACTTGAATGTACCTCATATTAATGAATAAAGCTGTATCAAAGACTTAGAATTTTATGTGGTTAGCTCGGTAATTGGCCACTGAATATACCTCAGAGACTGTAATATGTGAACTTATAACTTTTAGAAGGGTCACCAATATAATCAAAGAAAGAAACGTATCCGCTGATATATTTCAGATAGTTGTTACATGCAATAACAAGAAAATCTGGCATTAAAGGTGGAAGAAACTGTAGCCTCTGATGAAAGCTAGGAGGGTCATCTGTTGACATCTCTGACATTCACTTACTTAAATTTGGCACCTAGTTAAGTAGTTGATTTAATGTAGTATCAAATTAATTGGTTAAAGTGGACCAAGGAAGATTTAGTCTTGTGGAATGTGTAAGTACTGTCTTGTGCAACGTGTTGCTGCAGCATAATCATTTGTTTTCTGAACAGTATAATTAAATATATGCTCTTTACATTTTTTTTTTTTTTTTATAGAAGCTGTATTAGGACAACTTTTTTTTGTTTATTATGTGTAATAATAGGACTTGTTTCTTGTTTATGTTCTCTTTTCCAGTAAGACTGCACAGCAAGGTATTTAGCCTTTCTGAATGCTTAAAATAACCTAACATCTGTGTCTTCTTTCTGACATGTTTTTCTGTATCTTCAATTTGAGCAGTTTGCTAAATCAAGACTCACTGGTTAATTTTAGTTCTTTCTATAAATTAAACACCTGCAGCTTAAAAGAATTTGTTACTGTACTGCCTTCATGGATAATGCTCATTAAAATACATATTTAAAAAAAAATATGTTAAATTACAAGAAAGGTTTCTATTTTAATAGCACTAATTAAGAGAAGGCTACAAGATTAATAAAAAAAATTTGTAATATCTCCTGCACTTTTTAAAAATGTTTTATAACTTGGGTTTATTAAACAATAATTCAGAAAAGAAAACAGAAAATCTAATTGTTGAAGTTGGTTTTACAGATGGCTTTTACAATGGCTTTTGGAAAATGTCGAGTTGAAGTTTTTCTCTTAGGAAACAATCAGTTCTAGCTATCTTAAGTTGTTAATTCAAATAAATGATAGGTAGAATGCAATGAACACTTGACAATAACTATTTAGAATTATGGATACGGTAATTTGATCAAGCCTGTCCATGTAAGTGAATTTCAAGTCTCCTAAATATCTTTACAAATTCCTTACCACACTGCGGTGTGGAGTCTAACTGTAGCCTTGATAGGCTTGTGTGGCTAGCTCCCAGCAGGTCATGGCCCCCAGTTATAGCAAGTTTGGGAGTAATAAATCACTGCAGGACAGCACACAGACAGACAATACAGAAAACAGAGCTCTGCTGGGTATTTAAACAGAACAGCCAATAAGAGCTAGAAGGCCTCCCAGCTCTGGTTGGTCTGAATCCTAGCTGTCAGATACCAGCTGGGACCTTTTAATCATACTAGCACCTGTAGTGGAAGCTTTAGCTGTGCTGTTTAAACAGCATCCTGGCTGCTTAGCAATAACAGGATCTTTTCGAGCAGCCAGGAGAGAAAGAGATTGCAACTACCGCAGCAGCACGTAACAATAATATAAAAATCCATTTCAATTATACATTTTTGAAGGAGTAACCAGTATTCTATTAACAGATTTTTATACAATTTTAACTTGTTTCTGTATGCAAATAAGTACAGATCCTTAAAGCAAGTTAACTATGCATACTTCCCTCCTTCATTTATATAAAATTTATATAGAATTTCATTAGGAAATTTCATAAGGAAAGGCCCTCTACCCACCCAGTCAAATCAAAAGATGTGTTGTGCTTTGGTACAATACAACTTAATCATGGGAATGTACACACTAGTACAATATTGCGCCAAACATCCTGTGATCAGCACGATAATTGGGTGAAAATATTGTAGTGTGTCCCCATCATTTTAATGACCCCCATTTACAGACAGTTGGCAACAATGTAAGGTTTTATACTCTGTGACCTGGATGGTTAGTTTAATTCTGTTTTCTTATTCTGTTTCCAGTAATTCTCAGAATGGAGAATAGCCAGTGCCTTGTAGTGTGCATTTTTTTTCGAAGACTGCTCTTATCACATTTTATTTTCTTAGAAGGAAAAAACATTGCTCTTGACAGATTTAGAAATCGCTGTTGAATACTGTTTTATATACAGTACACATATAATGTCTGTTATTATTCAGAGACCATAAATCTGATATGGAACTGAATTTGCTTATCATAAACTGTTTGGCATAGCACATTTCCTATGCCCTCTCAAATCACTGCTTTCTAGTTTAAAGAGATGATTGCAGTGAAGGTTTAAATATAAGCAGTTTATTTGTCTATATTGCAGTCTTTGATGTATATTAAATAATAATGTTGAGGAATTGAAAAGTGGTAGTAAAACGGTTTAAAACCTCAGAGGTTTAGAGTAGGAATATTTTTAAAGTTAGCTCATTTCTGAAGTGCACAAGCTATAACTTTTACATCCCATATGGCAGTGATGGCTTTCCTTCACAATGTCCAAAATCCAAGATCTTCTTTTCTCTTCTATCCTATCCGAGGGACACTGGAATTTTTACGTTAAGCTATACTTAATGGGAAGTATTGGAATTTTAATAACCTGATACTGTAATATCATGATGGTAGAGTAGTCATAGGCTAAAATTCTAAATTCCTTTGTTAAAATGTGTACAAGCATGCAGGTGCTAAACTGTATTTTCAGATCCAAAATTGGTAAAAAAAAAAAAAAAATTAAATAAAAAATAAAACTGGATACCTTAATTTTACCACATTGAGGCGGAGATCATTCACTCTAAATGGGTGCTTAATATATTCCCAAATCTCAGATGGGTGTATATTGTACTGAGCACCATCAGAGTATGGTCCTTCAAGACTGTATTCAAAGCAACCTCTTTCTCCAGGGTATTCAGAACAGTTGATCCCCAGTTGGCTTTTGGACACTTTTAGATCAGTGGTAATTTCCCTTGTAAATAGTCCTGGTCTTTTATGAGGCAGCCCAGGATTCAGACTTAGTATGTAACTGGGTGTCAGCGACAGAAATGGCGCTTAAAGATTCCTCTGGCTCAGCCTGAGGTGCTGACACAGTCCAGAAGATCTTACAAGGTCTAACTTGGAATTTGTTCTCTTCAAAGAACCACTGGAAAGTGGGATGGATTAAGACACCTTTGTTCTGGAGATCGCTCAGAGTTTAGGGATGTTCCTTCTGTAGGAGATCTTCCAATGTTTCCAAGTTGAACAGGTTGGTGTTCAGCTTCGGGTTCGGAGGTTTCACATTCTGAAAATATTTAGAGTCAACGAGGGGGCTAGTACTAGAGTTGTTATGATGGTGGAACACATGACACAGTAACTTTGGTATTGGTGAGGGATATTGCAGGAGGACACAGATGATACAGGATACGTAACACAGGACTCTGAAGACAAGGCAGAAATAAACACCAGAAAAGAGCAGAAAACACAAAGATACCAGAAATGCTGATGACAGTGGAAGCTGGCAAATGTCAGAAACACAGAGGTGAGTATTCATGCCAAGGAGTCCAAAAAAGTCCACAGGAGTAATATGAAAGAAGTCCAAGCAAAGTTCAAATGGAAGCAGCAAACAAACATGCAGCACATGAAGCACACAAACAATAACCCTCACCTTGCTCTGAATGGACAGAATGGGGTATTTATCAGAGCACAGGTGTAGGATAACAGGCAATTATACAGATTAGTCCCCCTCTAGGGGCAGCTAGTAGAAATGTCCACGATATGAATACTCAGTCCAGGACTGCCCGTATAGGCATAACCAGAAATGGAGTATCAAGAGAGTGCATTCTAGTTCCTAGGGTGCAGTTGACCAGGAGAATTTGTTACAGAGTCTTTCCATTTTGCCTAGGCAGGCACCCTGGCAGGTTCACCAGGTGCTGGGTGGTGATGTTACATATTCTGTTTTCCTCATATTGAAGGCAATTTTTTGGGACTAACTTGGTTCTTGAGAGATCAGAGGTACAACTTTTTTCCTGTAAAGGATATCTTTTGGGTGACACTGTAGGACTCTTCAAGAATAGCCATACTGGCTGCGCAGGATCAGTTTTGTAGCATTTTCCATTTGAACCTTTGGACATTAATAAATTGGAGATTCCTTACTTGGAAGGAACTGTCCTTTTATCCTTCAAAAGTTCCACTTTATGTGGGAATTATCCTTTCCTGTGTTTGTTTATTCCAAATGGCATCAGGAAGTGGTCCGTGGAGTCTGGGTCTTTTGAGTAGGACAGACAGGTTCTGGAAATTAATAAAAGTAGCAAGATAGTAGGCTGTGCTTCTGATTCAACAAATTAAATGTGTGCAAGTGTATATATAAATATTGAGGTGCAGTCAAGGACCAAAGTGATCACTATGTAACTACAAGGAACAAAAGAGGTCCGGCGCTCCAAACAGGCATTATATAACACTATGTGTCAGCACATAAATAAAAAGGAGGTTTAGTTCACAATATAGATATATTGGGTATATTTAATATACTATATTGGGTATTTATGTGCTGACACATAGTGTTATATAATGCCTGTTTGAAGCACCGGACCTCTTTTGTTCCTTCTAGGTTCAGGAAATGCTGGCAGTACAGGATACATCTATTTGCTGGGTGGCTTAAAGGGCATCTGGCTCCTTCAGTAATGTTACTGTTTCAGTTGGTTACTTCTGTAAGGGTCAAATTAAGGATTGGGTAGTAGAAGTTCAGGCTTGCTTGAGTGTTCACTTCCCTAGGATCAGCTTTGGGACATCCCTATGGACCAGTGTCCCTCAGATAGGCTGTCCCCCAGCTGGATTCAGAGAGAGATTTAACAGTAAGAACCAAAAATCCTCTTTTTAATATGTAAGTGTTAAACTATTTGCTAATATATTCTCTACAGGAAATAGAAACATTCCACAAAATGGCTGCACCCACTGCATGTGTTATCTACATGTTATTGTTTTTCTAAGAATACCGTTCTGAATGTATGATGCCAAGATACTTTCTGTTTATATTGATAAACATTTGTCCTATTCCTACTGTCTACTAACATAGTAGGTCACCTATCCCAAATGTTTTTTCACTTTCTTCTCATGTTTGGAGGTATTTTAATTAATAAATTATAATTTCTTAATTCAAATACTTTATCATGATACAAATTACTAGGGATGGGCCTTGATTACACCCCCTTATATTTTGAACCACCTATTTTCCCTTCAATAAGTATAGAAGTGTGGTTACACTTGATAATTATAGTGTAGGCAGTTACATGATCAATTTAAAAAATGTGGAAGTTTTGTAACAAATGGATACTAACTACAGGATTAATTTCTTTACGTACAACTATAATTTCTTCAATCTTCTGCCTGCAGCTAAAATATACAAAATCCACACACATAATTAATTGATACAAAAAAACTTTTATTAGCCGTTAGGTGATCTGCTTTAGAATAGGCATGTTCCTCATTTGTTTTATTAAATGTAGGTGTTAGAGTGTGTAGAACTGAAATTGACAAGATATCATACTGCTGTGCATGTTTTTCCTTGTAGAGAATGGAATAAGCAATTTATTACAAGCAGAAATGCGTAGAAAAGCCTGGCATGTTTTTCTGTAACAGGCACCAGCTTTGTTGTTTCTGGTTAAATCATTCTGGCAGGACATGTGAAGGGAAAATATGTCATAATAAGAATGTGCACAGTTTATGGCAGCAGAGAAAATAGTGGTGGTCTCGGCTTTCCATAGGAAAACCTGGCTTAACATATTGCATGCTCCTTAGAAGAAAATTAATAATAAGTTTTAATTTGCTAATGTTGATATTATATTTCCATTGTTCTAAACAGGAAAATAATGAATGTTATTAATATTGTGCATTAATGTTCTGATGTGTTGCATTTGTTAATTTTTCAGGTGTGCTTTATCCAGTTACTCTGGTTTGTCTTATTCTGTTTATGTTTGCTCTGTTTTTGTTTCTAGTAACAGAAATATTTGATCTAGAAGTATTTGTTTAACTAAATTTAACATTTCTGAAGCTATTAGACAGTGAATTACAGAGAAGATTGAATCCTTTTAATGTGCAGTAACCATCTATCTTAGCATCAGAAATCTCTTGTAAACAAGTGGCTTCTATCATTCCCTTTTAAATGGATCACAAAACCTAGAGAAATGATGTAAGCATGTATTTCTTGATTGCAGGCAGTCTTAGGAATTTCATGGCTTCAGCTCTATGCCAGCCACATACGTGGCTCTGCATAGATATCTTGCCTGAATGTGTATTTTTCTTTTGTTACAGTATGATTAATACAAAGTGACCGTTCACAGAAAATATTGAATTTGATCTGAAGCCAAAACCTACCAAGGCATCAAATGTCAAAGGCTATAAATGGCTGAAAATTGCAAGTTAATTGGTTTTTAGGCGATCACTTAGCTGTAAATTCCAGTTCAGTGTAAAAAATAATATTTTTTAAGAGTTGCAAATATTTTTAAATATGTTTAAATGTTCACATATGTTAAATTGATTATCATTGATAGTCATCCAGTTAAGACTTGAACAAACTTACATTCTAATTCAAAAGATATGAAGGCAGGAACCATTTAGTGCAATGGAATAAAATTTCACACTTCTGTCTTTTGGGATATATATTAATATCTGCTATGATCAGTAATCATTGTTTCCTTCAAACACTTCATTGATACTATGTGTTAACTACTGTTAAAGCTGTACATGAATTCGTTTTTCTATTGATGTTTCATTTGTCGTTTTTTTTTATTCCGGTTAGTAATTTTATTATGAGTTAACCTTTATAACTATTCATTGTTTCTAAAGCTATTGACCTGAAGAATGGCAGTGGAGAAGTTTATCGTGGGAAAGCGCATGGTCGTGCTGATACCACATTTACTCTTTCAGACCAAGACTTTATGGAGCTTGTATTGGGAAAGCTTAATCCACAGAAGGTAAATCAGTGCACCCTATTTTTACTTCACAAAGTGTAATTTACTTCTTTATTATAAGATTCTATTAAGCTTTCTATCTGTTACTATAAACAAATCTTACTCACAACTCTCATTTTTCATTGGTCATAGTCTGTGAATAAAGATCAATGCATATGGTGTGCATTGGCAGATTTAAGAAATACTATCTTGTATGTTTGGAAATTCCTTTGAGCCACGACATCAGAAATTGTTTCCAGTAAAGATGTTTAAAACATTGTTTTCAAAGTCTGCAGTTTAAAAACATGATCCCCGTAATAAAGTAATTAGTTCTTTTTAAATATTGTGGTCACTGTTGGACAGATGCTGATATGATCAGTTGATATTTATATTGGTTTCCCTATAATTCAAATAGGTGTATACAGAACATTGTTATTCCCTTAAACGCAACGTTCACAGCACCTGAAAAGAGTGCATTGGAATTGAAAGATAACAATATGTGTGTATGTTTGAGGTTTTTTTTTCTGGAAAGGCAACATCGTGCAGAGCCAAAACTTGGCTAGACTAAAGAAAATTTTATTTTCATGAGACATTTACAGCACTGACCATTAACATGCTGGCACTGAAGTTCCAACAGGGTTAACTGAAAGGCATTCTTCTAGAGGAGAGAGCCGAGGAGAGAGCCGGGACAGAACAGAGGAGAGACAGTCATTTTAATGACTTCAGTACAGATACAGCCAACAGTTTGATGTTTGTTGCATCTTTGTAGGATATGGAGCCGGTATCGCATTAGCTACAGGTTCTCTTATGCATTTACTTGTAAATGGAATATAAGAAGTCTGAGAGTGTTGTGCCTAATAGCTCTGTTTAGTGTACAAAAAACTCACTTTTTGAGTCCCACATAGCCAGTAAATTAATTTATAAATTATATAAATTTAATCAAAATAAAATCCATAAACCTTACCTTACTCTCGTCCTTCAGTACATCTCAGATGAGCGGGGGAAGGTCTCCAGTGCTGCAACTGGCAGAGGTCACATGATACACACACACAAGTAATTTACTTTCACAGTATGTGTCAAAGGACCAGTGCTGTGCACCTTCTGATCCTCTAGTGACTGTCAGGGCCAAGCTGTTTTACATTGACAGGTGATGAAGAGTATAAACCTTGGAACCACTGTTATTAAATTAAAGGCAGTCTGTGTTGAGTGGGGTAGGTAGTGGGGGGGCTTTTAGTATCATCACCTTAAAGATCACGGAGTCTGCCTGCCATTGATACAGGGTGACCCTGAATGATGTAAAATTCACTTTTGAGGATGGGGGGGGGAACCTTTCACTTGTTCCAGATCCTTTGTTCTTCAGGTACAAAAACGAGGGGAATAAGCTTGTGTACAGGGTTATAAATATGGTAGTCATAACAGTAACTTTTCTACAAGAATGCCTGTTGAGCTACTACCTACATACCCAGATATTTCTGGGTACTACATTGTTTCTTGTGTAAGTAGAAAACAGCCTAGTGTTGCAGTGTGCTGGGTGCATTGTCCTGCCTGCTGCCTGTTCTGCTCAATGAACAGTTCACGTCTAAATGTTCTAGAAATCTATATCCCATGCCTCTAATTAGACTATAGATGTTAACAACCACTTTGCTCTTAGCCATATATTGCTTTCACCAATGTGTGACTTTGCAATCTGGTCACAGATCTATAGCAATTAAATGTACAAGGCATAAAAGTAAAATACAATAGAGTCAGGGCATAAAGATATAAAATGCAAAGGCATTATCTCTATACCACTGAGTCAGCATGGAAGCTAAACTTGCCTTCCAGTAGTAGGTATCATTGCAGATTGCTGTACTCAGCGTTCTTTTAAGCAGCACAAACAAAATATTTTGGAGCTGCGTATTTATCACTCCGATGACCATTCTCCCTTTAGTGAAACAGTCAATTTCACAGTTGCGATGTGTGAGCTCATCTGTAGCACTTTTATTATATTTTTGCCCTGAATTTAGCATTTTCTTCCTTTTTCCTTTTGATAGAGCTGCAAAATTAAGCATGCGTTTACGCCCTCTGGGAAGAAGAGATGATGATTTCAATGTGCTTCTGATGATATTTTATCTGAGGTTGCTCATCTTTGATGTTATGAGTGGTATTTTTATAAAACCTCATCTTCTCTCTTAAGGGACAGGTTGTGCTTTTCAAAGTGGCATTCTTGCTGAATTGAATGCAGTGGAAATGAAAAATAACAGCAGCATGTTTGTTTGATGTTTTCCTTCTTATTTTATCCTAGGCATTTTTTGCTGGCAAACTCAAAGTGAAAGGCAACATCATGCTGAGCCAAAAACTGGAAGTCATATTGAAAGACTATGCTAAGCTGTGAGAACACGACCGCAGAATCAGGAGCTGCCGTCCAAAAGAATTAGTTCTAAAAGCAACAAGCAAAGTAACCATGATAATACTGTAATCATGAAAATAATTAATCTAACAAATGTCATAGAATTTCTAGAAGGAGTGGACAGTAGGAAAGGCCCACAGCTAAAACGAAACTAATCAAAGGACTGGAGACTTTAAGGGACATGCAAGACTAAGACTTGGTTTTAAGAAAGGTGTAGTAACCCATAACAACTAGATAGACAAATAATTCATTTTCTAATACAGTTTAGTGAATGCAAAGGTACAGCTTTTTGATAAAATTGCCTTTTCTGTTAAGTTGCCCATTCAGCAATAGCTATAAATGTCCCATTATTCTCTCCAATTATTCCCTCTTTGTACGTATGCATTTAGACCATGGACCTGATCCCATGTCAGTCCCCTCTCACACATGGAATGCTGGACACTTATGTGTCAGAACCCTGACACTTATGTGTCAGATAATCGCACGTAATGGCTAAACCCAGTCCTTAATGTACAATTTAAATATGAAGGCCAGCCTGTAAGTCAGCTGTTATAAGGGAGTCTGGATCCGATACTAGTCCAAAGGAGGAAATAATTACAATTAAAAAGTCAATCTTTAACTTTTCATTTCATAGAAGGACTAATTGTAATAATGATACTACTTTCTACCTTATTAGAATACTGAACTATACAATACCTACTTGTATGTTAATATCTGTTAAAATAAAAAGTGATTGATTTAAGCCTGTGCTTCAAATGTGTATTTAATAGTCAAATTGCCTGCACTGAAAAAATAAGTATATTTTCACGCTCCAGCGAATTGGTTTATTAGATAATGTCATTGTTTTGTTTTTTATTTTCATTTTGCCATTCAAACCACATCAGAAATATGTTCCACTGCGGCATGCAAGCTGTTCACTGAAAGAATTATTCTAATGTTTCAATTATTGCTTTGCTTTGTGACTTACATAACGCCAAAATAGATATCTAATTGCCCTTAAATCATTTGCTTGCTTTATTTAATATGGATTTGGAAAAATGCATTGGGATTTTTCCTGTCATTCAAGGTGAAAGAAAGGCATTAAATACTCCCCAGTGCTCAGGGCCTGGAAAGTGAGGATGGAATCACAGGTGCAGATGTTACAATGAAGTCCATGTGGGTTATTAGAATTACAGATTGTACTCAGAAATGGCTCTACTCTGGGAATTGAAAAATATTCTAAAATAAAACAATACCCATATACAGACAACAAAGCCATTTGTTTATTTTATGTATTGTAATTCTGAGCTAATGTGTTTCTGAACTTAAGTGTCATGTATGTGTGTGTGTGTGTGTGTGTGTGTGTGTGTGTGTATATATGTATATGTATGTGTATATATATATATATATATATATATATATATATAAACTGAAGGCGGTGTCTTTGTATAACTCTTTATCACATACAGTATACAGCAGCATATTCTTTGTTGTTTAAGTTTTCTTTCTATAAAAACCAAGGTAATTTAATTTATGCAATATAGCGTTTATTGTCATATATTTACAATAGTACTTCAGATTTAGCTTAGATGTCTGACAATAATGGTAAACTGGGAATCAACTTATTTTTGAAGTTTAGTAACAGAATCTGAGGTGCTATTGTATATGTTTAAACTTTTATTATTTCAGTCCTGTCCACTATCACCTGATACTCGTGCTTATTACCTGCAAGTTTATATATATTTATACTTTTATTTTTATATCCTTTTGGATCATATCACTATTTGACTTGATTTTCATTGACTCCATGTTGTGGAAGTGTCGTTTGTCCACAGATATTTAGGAGCCCATAATTAGACTTTTATTTTCCTGTGGGATCGTTTTTTTCAATCTGTTTTCAATTTATTATTATTTTTGTTATTGCCTAGTTCCTGCATTTCTTTGTAAACTTTAATCAGCAGGCCCTATATCACAAAATGTATTCTCAATGTATATATTCTGCTAGATTGCCTTGAAAAAGCTACAGATTAAAAAAAAAAGGAACCACTGTCATTACAGTATTCACTTTATCTACTTTTTGGAGAGTGGGTAGTAATTCACCTATTCTTACGGAGACTTACATTTATAATACTTTATCATAAAGCTTAAAAAAATACTTAAAAAAAAAAAAAAAAGCTTATTAATTTTTATTTTATCGCAATTATGGTTCTCTTGATCAATTAAATCCTCAAATAAAAGTATGAAATTTGGACAATCGTTTTGTTACTGAAGACATATTGAATGCACAATTGCGGTCATATTTGTTAACAATGAATTATACTATACTGTTATTGGAAAATATTTTTAATTAGATTTGTGACCTAAATCTATGTTCGTCAAAGTCATTTCCAGAGGGACAAACTCAGCTCTTGTGCACATTGCTGTATATTAATCAAACCAGGTTTCACTTCAGTGGAACATTTTTGCATTTCAGGCGTATTAAATAAGATTCCTTCTCAGCATATTAATCAGTGTTCAGTAGAAACATGTGAAGACCCTCAAGTTTTCATTTTGGTTTTAGTATTTCATAAAAATGGTAGAACAACAAGGTAAATTGTTTGAATTGGAGCTTATTTTGTTCCAATCTTTTTATTTAAAAAAATTAATTTACAGTCGTTTTATTTCCACCATTACCGGCTAATTCTGCAGTAAGCTGAATGGCTAAACATAGTGACAGATCAGTAGTAAAAACAAAACTTATTACACCAATAAAATCTACAGGTAATTTTAAAAGAAAATACCCCAAAGCCAAGAAATGAAATGTGGATACATAGGTAAACAAACTTGTTATGACAAGATGGTAATATTATATAGCAGATGTGACATAGGAACTGGTATTTTAGGATATGAGTTATCTAGTCCAGAGTGGCCCATAGATTGATTTGACTAAATTATATAAAAGTATATAATATCTACAAAAACAATCCGAGAACTAGCTGATATGATGCTTATTTTAGATACCCAAGGTGGCTTGCACTCATAAGTAAATTGGTATATGGCATAAATCCTTAACAGATCATTTACAGAAAGTTGAATTGGCCCATAAGCAATGTTCTAACTATGAAATTGTCAGCTGTAAAAACAGAAAATCCTTTTGCTTTCTCAACCAACATTTCTTAGAAGGGTAATGAAGCAGACTATTTTTTAGCCTGGCAGCTGAATAATAAATAGCATCTCAAGCTATTAAGGCATCAGGATTAGACAAGGCACAATGCTGCAATATGTGGGTGATTAACACCACCTTTCACAAATTTTACAAAGCCCTTTATAGTTTAGAATGGTGGGTTCCCAGTCCAGATTTTTTCCACTAGGGAATAGTAAGTTCCTAGACTCCTGTAGGTTACTGCCCCCAGACACATTGATGGCAACCTCCCTCAGCTCAGAGGCCAGATGGTTTTTCAATGTTTTGTCATAAAACTTTCTCTGAGATCCTCCTTCCACAATTTGATCCTTTATCTCAGACTTGGCCAACCTGTGAGTGTTCTGAAACAACAACTCCCAGCAAGCTTTGTCTTGTATTAGCTATTTTTTGACAGATAAAGCATGGTGGGAATTGGAGAGCCACAGGTTGGAAGAAAAAAAAAATTTGGTAGAGGAGGTGGCATCGCTGTAGAACCTGATCCTCTTCCACACACCGAGGGTCTATATCCTCCAGAAAGTGATATGGAAGAGATTGGTGGTGGAAAAGGTGCTGGTCTGCCAATCAGGTGAGTCACAGTACCTAAAAAGATTATAAAACCCTCTAAAAAAAACTACTTTAGGAATGTCAAAAGCTCATCTTTTTAAAGGAAATGGTGTTCCTCCAATGACCTCAGTGACAGAGCGGGTGAGATTAAAATAAACTATTTAATTAATACACAAAAGATCAGTTAAAATCAGTTATACGAACAAATGTTTTGCATAACCTGTCCACATAGATATATAAAGTTCATGAATAGAAAAACAATGGGTATATGGAGTTCATATAAATAAAACAGCAGAGCTCATACCCAGAAATGGCTGCAGGATGTCGGAATGCATCAAGAAAAGACCTGAGTGGTGGCAAGTTGGAAACTTCACAACGTCCTGGTACCAACTTGATAATGAAGGCAATGAAGACGTATTTTAGGTTGATGTGAGCCACTTCTCAAAGTCATGTTGGTATGAAGAGGGTGCAGACATTTAAACAGTCCTGGTGATTAGGAGGAACAGCTAATAGTCGCACAGTCCATACGTCAGCTGTGCCGATCGCCGGAGGTTGCAGAGCTGGCTATACTAGATTTCCCAAAAGAGTTGTGCTATAAACTCTACCTGAGAGAAGGGAGAGTGACAATGTGGATGAGATTGGCAGGGCTGGATGAGCAAGGAGGGGGAAGAAAATTAGGGTGGGGGCGAGGGCAGTGGCTTAAGATGGGAATGGGACAGGGAGGGGAAAGAGAGTTATAAAGGGTGCAAGGTTCAGGATAGTGGAGCTACAAGTCATGATGTGGAGGGAGAGAAGATGTCAAACAGAAAGGTCAAGGCGAGAGATGGTGGCTGGTTACAGTCTAGACCCCACAGTTGACAGGTAGTCAGAGGACATGAGGCGGGCAAGTTGGGGAGGTTGAGTGATATGGATCGAGTAGAATAGCTTACACCTAAGGGGAAGGAAAGGAGACTGGGACAGTTGGAGATCCATCTGCTTCCAGAAGTGTCTACCAAGGTCTGGGTCCGAGCTTCGTATGGATCCCGCCAAGGTTCAAGTCATCCTCGACTGGCCCCAGCCTACCACCACCAGAGGCATACAACGTTTCATTGGGTTCGCAAACTTTTAGAGATGGTTCATTCAGAACTATTCTACTATTGTGGCACCCATCACCTCGCTAATCCATCTAAGTGGCAGTCAGAAAGTTACTCAGCTTTCCAGCGCCTCAAAGAGGCTTTTTCTTCTGCTCCTGTTCTCCGACAACCTGACCTTTCCTTGCCCTTCTTTTTTTTTTTTTTTTTTTAATGTTTTTATTGCAGTCAAGCAGTCAATACAGAATACATCTGAACATGGCAACAGGACATAGAATATACATCACTGCAGTACGAATTTTTATCAAATTGCATATTCAACTACACACAGTAAACTGCTCCTCACAGATCATATCTAACAGGAATAAAATCAACAGTGTCACAGTTGCATGGTTTTCCTTGCCCTTCTTCGTAGAGGTGGATGCATCATCAGAGGGTGTTGGGGCCAGTTTCTGGCAGGCCAAATCCACCCCTGTGGTTTCTTTTCCTGCATATTCCAGCCCGCAAAAAGGAACTATGCCATCAGTGAGAAGGAACTCTTGGCCATGAAGCTTGCTCTGGAGGTATGGCAGCATCTCTTGGAAGAAGCTATCCATCCCATCACGATCTATACTGATCATAAAAACCTGTTATACATCCAGACTGCTCGCTGTCTCAATTCTAGTCAAGCCAGGTGGTCATTATTCTTTTCTCGCTTCAACTTTACCCTCCATTTCTGACCTGGTACCAAAAATCGTAAGGCGAATGCACTTTCACGCTCCTTTTCCGCTGGGGATCCTGAGGAAGAAAAATTTCAATTAATCTTGAATCCCATCTAAGTTGCTTCCATTCAACTTGCCAAACCTCCTCCGCCTGGTAAAACTTTCGTCCCTCAGGCTCTCAGACGGAAAATCCTGTTGTGGACTCAAGCTTCAAGGTTCTCTGATAATGTCGGTATCAAGAAGACCCAAGTTCTCCTCAGTCGAAATTACTGGTGGCCAACTCTGCCAGGACAACACCGAATTCGTCAATACTTGCACTCTCCTCGCCCAACATAAGGTCTCCCGCAGAGCACCTCATGGACCACTACAACCTCTCTCTGTTCCTAAGGCTCCCTGGAACCATGTCAATGAACTTTGTGACTGAAGTTTAATACTGTCTGGGTCGTAGTGGATAGGTTTTCAAAGATGTCCCACTTTATCCCACTCCGGGGTTTACCCTCAGCTCCAGTCCTGTCCAAGTTTTTTGTCCAGTACATATTCCGCCTTCACTGAGATCATTTCTGACTGTGGGGATCAATTCATGGCAAGGTTTTGGAGAGCACTGTGTTCCAGTCTGGAGGTTAGATTGAAGTTTTCGTCTGCGTATCACCTTCAAACCAATGGGCAGACTGAAAGGGTAAAACAAGATCTGGTAATCTTCATTCACCTCTATGTTGCCTCCTTTCAAGACAACTGGGTTGACCTGCTACCATAGGCAGAATTTGTCCACAACAATCGCTACCATGAATTTCTGGATATTACTCCCTTCAACGTAGTGTTTGAGCATCATCCTAAGGTTCCACCATTCTCAGCACTTCCTGCATCCCAAGTTGCTGCCTCCAAAAATGTTTCTGAATCATGGAAGTGGGTGATAACTTCTTTGTTAAAAGCATCTTGGCGGTACAAGATCCAAGCTGATCATATAAGACATGCGGTACCACTGCTGCGACCCGGTGACAGAGTTTGGTTATCGTCCAAAATTCTACATATCAGAGTACCTTCAATGAAATTTGCACCTAAATTTATCGCCCCTTTCAAGATAGCAAAGGTCATCAACCCTGTGGCTTATCAGCTTGATCTTCCTCCGTATCTCCGATATTACCTTCTCAAGCCTCTGGTTATAAACAAATTCTACTCGCCTATTAAAAGATCATCCAAGGTCACTGGTACTTCTGAGAATGAGTATGAAGTCAAGAAAATTGTGGATCCGCGCATCTGATATCAAAGCACCAAGGCTCATCAGGAAATTTCTAGCTAAACATCCTTCCAAGGCATGGCTTAGGTATCCAGAGGCCACTTTTAAAGGAAGGGGTGATGTCACGCTTGGCAGCAGATGCTGCCAAACTTACTTGACCAGAGGTGCCACTCCCAATAGTGGCAGCCTCCTGCACAATGTCCATTGCAGCATAGTGTATGGGTATTGGGCATCTGCACCACTGAACTCTGGTGCATGGACGTCGCCATCTTGCCTCCTGTCATGTGATTCCCAGCAGCCACTCAGATACTCCTCTGCAGCACACATGATCCCTCCAGCCAATCTAGGCACTGGGCGGTCTATTTAAACCCTGTGCACTGATCCCTCAGTGCCAGAACAACTTGGTTACTCAAGATGCCTGGTTCCAGCCTTTCTTGCATCCAGCCCAGCTTGTCTTGCATCCAGTCTGTCTTGCTTCCTGTTCCCTGAATCCGTTGCTAGAGAAACTTGGATAAGTAAGTATCACCAGCCCATAGGGACATCCACACCACGGGTATTGGGACCAGACTTAAGGCAGACACGAGGAGACACAGGAGCACGATGGTTTGCGGCAAACGTCTAACAACCCGGCTGGAAACCTGCAATCACTGAGCGGAAGTTTCGAAGCAGAAGTCCATTTACCGTCTTAGTGAATATAGTGATTTATTTGCTATACTCATAATTCATATATTTACATTCATATTTGGAGATATCCATTATTTTGCATTTATTAATTGGTATATTTTTCCAGTTTTTTTCTTCTCTTACAAATAACGTTGGAGTTTTACTGACCTCTGGACTTTTATGTTGTTCAAACCTGAGAATTCCATCGTATCATATAATAAACTTATGGGACTACCTTTCCCTGTATGCCGCAGCTGAAATAGTCCGTTTTTATGGTATTGTTTTTTATGATGGC
>WWET01002188.1:140602-168984 GCA_011038615.1 Limnodynastes dumerilii
CCAGCCTGCCTGCTCTCCAGCAGTCCGGTGTCCAGTGCAGTCTCTGGCACAGTCCAGTGCAGTCCAGCAGTTCATTCTCCAGTCCAGCCTTTGGAGTAATCCAGTCCAGCAGTTCGCTGTCCAGTCCCGCATTCCATTTTAGTCCAGCAATCTGCTGCATTGTCTCTAGTTCCACCTGTATCTTATGCGCAAGTATTATCTCCGGCCTCCTAGTTTCCTCTACAGCACCCACTGTCCTACACGCCCCTCGGAACCTGATCCAACCCAGACATGTGACATAAAATTTATATTTTACCAATCCAGCAATAACAATACTAACAGCTCATAGATGGGGCCCCAAATGTTATTATGCTGTTAAAGTAACGATAGTCTTCTGTAGACTACAGGTTGTGATCCCCAAGTTCAGAAAGTATGATATATGGCCATATAAAAGAAATAGAGATAGTCTCTCCAATAATAGTTCTGTTTAGGGTCAATATATAATAGCCAGTCTTTCCATCCAGGGTTTTTATATTGTGTTTCATAGCGGTATGTAGTGACAATTAGACGATGAACATTAGAACACTCAGTTGCTCAAAATCAATGTTCCTTAGTGGTATTAAACAACAACTTGCTATATGTTGGCTAAATACTAAATCATAACTCACGGGTCTCCAACAATGTCCTCTTACACCGAGTTTCCACCAGTATAAGGCACTGTCCCAGCCGATGCTGTGATGTAGTTTGGTGCGTCTTACCCACTAATGTTCCCAGTCGAGTCTGTGTGTAACAGCTGCACCTACAGCGGGTTTCGGGTACGTAGTGATGCTGCCGGGAGTGGAGATTCCTTTATTTGGTTCCACTCTCTGGTGAACAGCACCATAAACCTGCTGTTATTATGACTTCGGCTCTGTGCGCTTAGATTCATATGCCACAAAACACTGTGTTCCCTCTGTCCTCACCACATATCACTCTTATGGCCGGCAGTTATTTCAGGATACATAAGATACATATGCACGTGGCTGAATTGATAAGTAGACACTTTGACCCGTTTCTCTCGTTTGGGTTTCTTCAGAAATTTATAGAATAGTATTATATTATATAATTTTATTGATGTAGTAAGTGAAAAGTAGTAAAAACAGGATTAAAAATTTAAAACAAAATCCAAAACAAAGTAAAATGATAGAATCTTAGATGTTGGTGGTTGCTTATTGTTTTCTGTACCGTGAGGACTGGCCTTGACTAATACAGAATTTTGTTGTGGTTGTGTTTTTCTTTACTCACTTCGGACGAATCCAGATCTGCGTACGTTAGGCTACTTATGCAAGCCTCTTGTGTCAGTAAGCCTGCTGTAACATCTGAGCATTCTCCTAGCGTATGGAATGGGGCAGCCCATCTCCTACACTTGCCTAAACTCCATAAAGTGAGTGGGTGGGGGACAATAAAAATGTTACATTCAGGTTTAGCTTAAAGATGTCCGCTGATCCGCTTGGGAGCATTAATGTTGATCTATTGCAACGTAAGTGCTGCAAAGCCCACATGTGAGAGGGGAGTGACATGTGAATTTACTGCCCTCTTCACAGTGGACTTACAGACCTTTGTGCGTAAGGAGCATAAAGTCTAGATCAGGTCTTTAGTGTTCAATTAGTAAAGAGTAATAAGTAATTCGTAATCTGTTGTTTTAACTGCTCATCTCTCTGTTTTGGAATTTCAGTATTAATTCTGTAAAAACATAGGGCTGTATTCACACCTAAGAGGGAGTTATGTGCAGACAGATCCGCACCTAACTTACCCGTCCTACCCCTAACCCGGCTTCCCCTCCTGTTTTTATGTACCTTATGGCACTTAAAAGTTCCATAGGGCTACCTTATCTTACTGTGCATAGTTTCCTTCCTAAGAAGGAATCTCCGCACAGACAATGCCTCCCGCGCCCTCCCCGGATAATCTAAATGCCTCCCCCCTCCCACTTCTACCTAAACACTCCCCAAGGCGGTTTAAGGCAGTATCTTTCTAACTAAACTACACCATACAGTCTTTAGAGACTACACGGAGGCCATCTACGTACCTAACTGGTACGTAGATTGCATAAATGACCTACTGCAAAACTCCGTACCTATGAAACAGAAGCTTCTTATGTGTGAATAAGGCCCATAAATTGGAATAAAATTTGTTTTTTTTTATATAGCAGTAGACTGAGGAAAGAGACATGGAATGTGTGGCTTCAGCTCAGGAGGAGATCCTTGCATCTTTTAAGATTTATATTAGTTGGAAAGAAACATATTACTTATAATTTAAACCTGTGATCAAACATTGTTGGCAAGGTGTAGTGATCCAGTTAAGTTGCTGCATCCTCTTTGATCCTGGTGACTTCATCTACTGTAACAGGCTGAAATATATTGCATAATCACTTCTGTTTTTCAGTAGCTTGATAAGTGGTGTGTGTGACTAAGGCTGAAAGTGTTAACTGGTTCCAGTTGCTTCTATAAATCCAGAAGGCTACTCCAGGGTGCTGCAGCAAGGTAGCATGCCCCCTCTCCCTACAGCCTACACTGGTTTAAGTGATATAGAAAAGCAACAAGTTAAGACCAAAATAGCTACCATCAAAAAAACCACTGTTGCCTCAAAAGCCTAAGGGTCTACCAATCCTCCCCCCCAATTAACAGACAGCAAAGATAGAAAGGTATTTAAAAGGTGCTGTGGTACCCCTAAAATTCAAGTGGGAATAAGAGGACATTAAAAATAAAAATGAATATTGATAAAAAAAAATGCAGCAAAATACAACTTATTGAGCATAAAACTAATGATGGTGAAGTCCAAATGAAAAAATTTATGTTCCAAAAAAATCCTAAAAGATAGTCCAATAAATATACTTCTAATCAATCCTTAAGGATAAAATAGAAAAGGTATCTCTATATTCTTCTTAATGAATATTCTCAGATTTGTTGAAAAATATAATATAAGGCATGAAAGAACTATAAAACGTTGAACCATTGTAAACAAAGTAGCAGGAGTCACTAGAAACCGAGCTCTGTAGCAGAGGTTGGCTGCACTGAAAAAGTATTTCGGGCATGCATTGCCCTTTCTCAAATCCTTAGCAGCCAAGTATGTTGAAGCGGTACTTATGTTCTTGATCCTTTCCGGTTACTAATTATATCATAATAGGAGAACCAGCTGTGAGTTCTTAATGCAGGTGATGGTCCGGTAAGGCAATAGTTTTTATGAATAGGACTTTCAGTTTTTAAGAAGGAAAGTTGAAATGTTAATTTATGAGTTTCAATTTTAATCTATTTTTTTTTTTTTTATTTGTTTTTATTAGAAGTCCACATTGCATACAGTCAATTATACATTTACATGAACACGAGTACAATGTATATAGCTGATATAACTAACATGTACAACCAAGAGAATTTACATGAAATACACCATATTACAGTTCCTGGAGTATTCTTTACAATCATATGCACAAAACTCATGTATCTTCACTTTTTCCCTCTTTTCCTCCCTCCTCCCTTATATTGAGAAATACAACCTTAGTAAAATTTGCACAATTCGCCAGTTCATCAAACCAGAGCGTTGACTCCAAGCCCAAAACATTATATTTGGCTTTAAAAGGAAAGGAGAAAAGAAAGAAAAACAAATAAATAAATAACCCACACCTATCACCTTGTCTACATCAAAATAGCGGGATCATTAGCCACCTCTCACAGCAAATACCATCTGGTATCATGGAAGTTATTAAATAATTGTTGTTTAATGATCATTGGAAGGAGGTTTATATATTTTTCCCAGCAGTTAAATAAACTATCGACTTTTTTATCTTTGTCGAGTAAAGCCTCCACCCAATCCATTTTGAAAATATGATGTAACTTATCTTTGAACATAGAAAAGGGGGGGGGATATCTGGTGACAACCAGACCTGTAGCACGGTTTTGCGTGCTGCTGCACTTAATGCCAATATTAATTTTTTGTCACTCCTGCTAATTTTCTGGGCTTCGGGTACCATTCCCAGGATAGCCTATTGAGCATTAAAAGGAATTTCATTGGTTAAAATGGTAGTTGCATAGTTACGAACCGCTAACCAAAAACTGCGAAGAATAGGGCAGCTCCATAAGGAGTGCAGGAGATCTGCACCTGGTGAACCACAGCGGAGGCAGTTGGATGATTCAAGCAAACCGGCCCTTATCCTCTTTTCAGGTGTTAAGTAAGTATTGTGAAAAGTGTTTAATTCCACATATGTACTAGCCGGTAGAAGTTTACATGACAAAGTCATGATTTAAGAAGTTTGGCTGCATCAAGTGTGGGAAACACTACAGTCCAGTGTGAGAGGTCTGATGTGGTGTTGTCATAATCATTTATGTCCCTTAGCATATTGTAATGCCAGGATATGGCCCGTTTTTTGGGTGGAGGGAGGAGCAGTAACCTATCTAGGGGGTTCAAGAAATCCACCTGCTTTAGATGTGAAATAACCTCGTTTGTATAGTGGGCAGCCTGTAAAAATGCTATGGGAAAGCTTGCTAAACAACCAAATTTTTCAATTGCTGCACTATATGAAAGGGTGCACTTGGAATTCACATCTATTAACTGGCCTATACTGTGCAGCTCTCCAACCTTCCATATGTTGAAATGGTGAGAGCTTAAGCCCGGTAAAAATTGGGGATTATGCATGAATGGTGTATAGAGTGATTAGTTTGAAGTCCAATTTTTTTCCTAATTTTGTGCCACATGATCCAAGTCGTCCACAATATCGGGTTATTTTTAACGAATGCATTGTGATTATGTACCAAGATGTGAAGAAATGTCAGTAATCCCATGCCTGACAAAAATTCAGTTTCTAATGACGTGTTTGCGTAAATATCCGTTCCCCGAAGCCAGTCCCTAATGTATCTCAAGTGAGCCGCCTGTGAATATGCTGTTACGTCTGGAAAATTAATGCCACCATTACTTTTAGTTTGCTGCAATTTATTCAAACTTATTCGTGTTCGGCCACCCTTCCATATAAACCTTCTAAAGAGAAAATTAATTTTCCTGGTGTCGCTAACTGTGAGTACAAGAGGGAGAGTCTGTAAAAAGTAAAGTAACTTCGGAAATGTTACTATCTTAATCAGGTTGACTCTACCGGTAAAAAAGAGAGGTAAGTGTTCCCAGCGTTTCAACTCATCTTCTATGATTTTAAGTGTCTTACTTATATTAAGGTGGTATAAGTTTGAAGGCAATTTTGGGACTACTACCCCCAGATATGTGAAGTGCCCTTTAGCCCATTTAAGAGGTAGTTCTCTACCCCAAGGGGGTATATGGTGATGCGGATCTAATAACAACGCCGTGGATTTATCCATGTTCACACAGAAACCTGAAATCTTCCCATACTTACTTAACTTATCTAATATATGATGTAATGATTCTTTAGGGTTCCCGATATAGAGGAGTATGTCGTCCGCGAACGCCGTTATTTTAATAGTTTTCTGACCCACATAAATCCCTGTAAACTTGCGCCAGGACTGAAGGATACGAAGTAGAGGATCCAGTGCTATGTTAAAAAGTAATGGCGACAGGGGACAGCCCTGTCTCACCCCTCTATGGAGATAAACAGGATCACCTCGCAGGCCATTAACCAATAGATGTGTAGTGGGGGATAAGTATAATAGAGAAACTAAATTTGCAAAGGGTCTGCCAAACGCTCTCATCTCCAGAACCTTATGTAAATGTGCCCACAAGACCGTATCAAAAGCCTTGTGGGTATCAAGGCTGAGTAGTACATTGTGGCAATGGGGAAGTTGACCAGCTGCAACTGTGGCAGAAATTGCTGCTCTAATTCCTCGCACTGATTGTCTCCCTTCCACAAAACCTAATTGATGTGACGTTAGGATGTTAGGAAGGAAACTTTGGAGCCTGGCCGCCACAATTTTACCGAGGATCTTAAAGTCAATATTTAAGAGTGAGATGGGTCGATAAGAACTTAAAGATTCTGGGTCCTTGCCTGGTTTCGATAGCAAGATTGTGTTAGCCTCATTAAAGTTAGGTTCCGCTATCCCATGTGTGGTTATTTTACTGTAGAGATCCCTTAAAATTGGAACTATGTGTTGTTGCAATATCTTATAATAACTGGCTGTGAAGCCATCTGGCCCTGGTGCCTTATGTAGTTTAAGCTGTTTTATAGCTATGTTTATTTCCTGTTCCGAAATGGGTGCCTCCAGGAGCTCTCTCTGTTCTGGAGTCAGACGGGGTAGCTTAGCTTCACTCAGCATTTTGTACTGTAAAGGACCGTCTATGGATTGTGATGTATATAAATCCTGATAGAACTTCTGAAACAACTCCAAAATTTTTCTAGATTTATAACAGGTCTCACCTGTTGACGGATCTTTTATGCATGTGATAAAAGACTTAGATTTATAAGGTTTTGAGAGTTGAGCCAGGAGCCTCCCCGCCTTGTTGCCCCATCTGTAAAACTTCTGTGTGGTGAAGGATTGCTGACTGGTTGCTTGCGTATGCAAATATGTGTTTAATGTTGACCGGTGTTATGAATAAATTATATAATTTTTTTCAGTAGGGTTAGCTATATACGTTCTAAATGAATCCTCTAAAAGTGTTCTCAATTCTTCCCGTCTGGCATTCATTTTTTTATGGTAGTTTCTAACATAGCTGATTATTTGACCCCTTAAAACCGCCTTGGAAGTACCCCAAAATAGCACTGCATCCTCTAAGTGTTCCACGTTATCATCTAAGAAATTTCCCCATGACATGTTCAAATGAGTCCGAAAATCCGCCGAATTTGCCAAGTATTTGGGGAATCGCCACATGCGGCAAAATTCCCAGGGCACTGGGAGGTTCAGGTCTAGAGTTATGGGTGCATGATCAGAAATGACAATGTCGTGCAGTTTGGCCGAGCATGTCTGTGTCATTAATCTATCTGCTTTCAATAGATAATCAAGTCTTGATAAGGTATGATGTACCGAAGAGCAAAAGGAGTATGACTTGTCCGTCGGGTTCAAAATACGCCAGGGATCAGTGAGTTGGAAGGAAATTTTAAAGGACGGAATTCTGCAATCTCCCTCTGTCCTTAAGCTTTTAGAAGTAGTCATTCTGTCTAAAGAGGGATCATCCACAGCATTGAAATCCCCTCCCACTATTAATTGAAAAGTCTCCCTTTCATGTAGGATCTGAGTTAGTTTATTATAAAATTCTGGTGAGGTGGAATTCGGACCGTATACATTAACCAAGGTGTACCTCTGGTGTTGGATGGTAATGTCCTGGATTAAAAATCTGCCTTCAGAATCTACTACTCTATCTCCAAGAGTGTAATGTAAGTTTTTATTAAGCAAGATCGCCACCCCCCTTGATTTTGACGCATACGAGGATGCAATACATTCTTTTATCCATTGGGCTTTCAAAGTGGATCCCTCTCCCTCCCACTAATGGGTCTCCTGGATAAACACCACATCAGGCCTAAGTTTTTTCAGATGAGTAAGGATTTTTTTTCTCTTAACTGGCGAATTTAAACCCCCTACGTTCATGAGAGAACCCGAAATCTAGAAACCGTAGTTTGGGTATTCATTTCAGCTGTATTATCTACCATTTTTTAGAATTTGTAGTTTGTGTGAATGGACAAAGGATGGTATCAATTATAATAGGAATTCTAAAATAGCCATTGACTAAATGAGAAGTATAAAAAGGGGCAAAACATTTGTATGGGAAAGTCCCATGGGACAATTTATTCTTGTGGCGTCGTACAAATAACAGTTACAGTGTGAACTTCTTACATTTTTTGATATATTTTTAACAACTAAACATTTAACTTCCGATACTTGGTACTGCTTCTGCAGTCCAAGTATCAAATTGTAATGTAACATTAGAACTTTAAGTTTCATTAACATCACCAAACAATAGTATAGAGAGAGAGAACTTGGGGTAGTTAAAAAAAAGAAAAAAGTTTAACCTTGTTTTTGGGGTCACCTGCGTTACACAAGATGGCATTACCCATGTCCCTTAATCAACAGGGGCATGGTCCATTCTAGGTGGTAAATTTTGTATAAAGGTCTGGGCCTCTGAAGGATCAGTAAATCAGTGGGTTTGGCCATTTTCATTTATACGCAACTTCGCGGGATAGAGTAATGCAAATCTTCTGTGTTGTAAAAACAGAGTGCGACAAACTGGGCTAAATTCCTTGCGTTTGCGCGAAATAGCTGCAGAGAAATCTTGGAAAATTAACAATTTATCCCCTTCTACCACTAACTGGGATGTTTTACGAAAAGCAAGGAGGAAGTTTTCCTTGGCTCGATAGTCTAAGAATTTCGCTATAACCGGCCTAGGCCTGGAACCCTCCTCCCGCCTTTCTGGACCCAGTCTATGTGCCCTCTCTATTTGTGGTGGTCCCTCATCAGGTGCTATTCCCAAAGCTGTGGGGATTAGGGTGGTGAGATATTCCATAAGTTTGTTTCCCCTTATTACCTCGGGTATCCCTATGAATCTTAAATTATTTCTTCTGTGCCTGTTCTCCAAATCATCTATTTTTTCAGTAAGACTCTGAATAAGTCTTATCTGAGAATCCACTGTGCTTTGTATGGCCTGCGTTTGATCCTCCATGTCACTAGTACGCTGTTCCAGCATTCCAATCCTGGAAGTATTCAAATCTATTTTAGTGAGGGAGGCATCATATAAGGATTGCATGCGCTCAAGTTTTTGATCAATAATAGGGGTTAAGTATTTAGAAATTTCTTGTGAAAGAACCGCTAACGTTGCCGGTGACATGGGGATTTCCTGTGATACAGGTAGGTTCCCTGTGTCAGGTTCCTCACGGATCATCAAGGGGATGGTGGAAGTGACTTTGCTGCACTGTGACGGGTTCTAGATTTGGAGGTAGAGTGACCAGAGGCTTGCTTAGATGGCATAGCTTCTAGAAATGTATCCATATCACCACTACGGAGTGTTATATGAGCACTGACCAAAGCGTGAAGTTAGGACTTTTCACACTTTTTTTTTAAATATATATAGGAGAACTATTTAGATGGGAGGAGGCAATAGAAGATCACAAAATATAGCACAGGATATGGGACCAAATGCAAAGTGACAGTGTCCCCTTATGGTATTTGATACATACCAAGCTCTCTCTGGCGTTTGTTATTATTACATGGTTAAACCTGTAAACACTTGTTTGTGAGGTAGCAACTTACAAAAACCTGACTGTGTGTACAAACTAGAATGTCAGACTACATACCCCATACAAATGCAGTATAGTGTTTATTGGTGTTTATCTCACTTAGTAATGTGTGCAGCGATATATGTCAAAATAACTAATATATGTCACCCTTCAAATGTGACTCCACACTTATCTGGACAGTCCAGTGCTGGTCATCGCAGTCTGATTGAATCCTTTTTAAGTGAGATTTGAAATGAGGCAATAGGGATATGTGTCCAATCGTCCAAGCACCGTTGCGGGGTATCCAAAAGAACACAATGGCGCGGCTGCTCCACCTTCCCCTAGGATGTAGCTAAGCAGCTCCTCTACCAATTATGGACGGCTGAAGGCTTCCTCTCCGATGCTACGCCAGAATGGACCCCCTCCGCCCGACCAAGAAGCAGGAATCTCAGCACACGGATCCTGGCTCCACGTCTCTCCGATGTCACACCAAGATGGATCACCTCCGACCGCCCAAGAAGCAGGAATCCCAGCACGCGTACCCTGGCTCCACACCGCTCTGTCGCTCTCGCTTTCCCCAGGCAGTGAATCTGCCAGATACCGGCCACCAAGGCAGGGATGTGCTCAAATAGTCAAGCACTGCTCCGAAACAGGTCAGCAGCTCCAGGTAGGTAAGTATCAACAGGTTGTAAAATATCTCTGTCAGTGCTTCCCAATGGCTAAGTCCTCCGGCTATTTAGCCCTTGGACCAAACACCCCGGGAATGCTCTTTACCATAAGCAAATATCAATGTTTGTTGTTTTTTTTTGGTTAGATCAAGTTCTGTAAATGTATTTAAATGTTCATGAGCTAAAAATGAGAACAGTCCAGACCTTACTGCCATACACCATATTCTGGAGAGGGAAACCCGTCGCAGTAACTGCTACCAAGAGGATCACTGTGGCATAAGATGGCCGCCGTTCGCGTCCTTTTTATGAGGGTGAACCGTCAATATAATAAACAGGTAAACTCCAGCAGGCACCATGGGAGGTTTAATCTGCAATGTATTTGTAGCCTTCAGGGCAATCTGTGCACTTTGGTCCCAGCTCACGTGTAAAGGGAGCTTCAGTGTTCCGAACAACACCCCGCGAATACAGGCCTCTGACATCCCTTGCAGCTTCGCCACTTGTCACCCCTCTCACCCGGACTTTACTTCAGGGGTCGTGAGTATCTGGCAGAAACCTCCGTCCTCTGGCACTTTGCTCTCCTCCAATGGTTCTCGTCTGTGCTATAGTGGGTAACTGTGAGCCGTTCCCTGCTTTTAAGATAGCGGTCTGTGTATGGCGCTCTGCCTCGCAGAGCTAGACTCCGGTGGTAAGGGTCCTGGGGAGCCGACACTACGATATACTTGCCCGGGACTATCCCCTTTGGTATACCGATCCCTGTGCCTAATTTTTTAAAAAAGTGGGGATTAGGTGATGATAAGGCACCATCGATGGGGAGCTCGTCTAAAACGCGTCCAGCTATGTGAGACGCTCACCCAATTTGAATCTTTTTGTACGCAGGTTATATGTAGTTAATGAAGTATCGATGATCCGAAACATTACTATCCTATTCATGCTGATAAACCCTTACAGATTGCTGGAGCTAAGATTAAAGATATCTTTTTCAACAAAGTGTCCATGCATATATAGAAAAAAATGTATGTCCATATTTTAAATACTACTCAATAAAGATAAACAATCAAAAAAATGTAAAATAAAAAAATGTGAAAACATTTGAGGGGTCTCTTATTCCTACCTTGCACCATACATAATATGTCAATTCAGATAATAAAGCAATAAACACAAGACTTAATATGCCCTCCCTACCCCCATTCATATATCAGGCATAACTGATATCTCAAAGCTTAAGGTAGTACATCTCCTATCTTTGAGGCAGCTTTAAAGGGACACTGATTTAAGTGTAGTCTTTGGTGGGCTTTTTCTGTTTTTACAGTCACTAAAGAATATAAAGTGCCATCACTATTTTTTGTGCTTCTAGTGGGACATGGAAGATTTTTTTTTCAGCTGCTCAAGGTTTTTGATTTGTTTTTAATGAGTATAAATCTGGGTTCCTTGGTATGCTGCCCTCATTAATACAGGGGACTGATTTATTAATTTTTTGATAATTTATAATAGGTATTGTTTATACTATCCCTTTGCAAAATACAATGCACTTTTAAAAAAAACAACCCTTCCCATCCTTTTCTGACTGCACAGACTTTAACTACCTCTCTACATTCTTTTCTAAAATGGCTGCTGAGACCAGGAGGGATGACTTTACTTATGATAAGAAAATTCACAAGATCCATCATTTCTGGAAATAAGATTTGGCTATTATCAGATACAAGTTGTGTGATTTAAAATTTTTGCCTGGGTACTTTCTGATTCATAAGAACACCAATATTGTTCAAAAATGCATACTTTTAATTTCATTATCAATCTAGAACTGATAATCATTACAATAGGTTTTAAGTTCCAAACATATTTATCCCTATAAACGTATTCAACTACATAAAATAATGGTATGGTGTACAGTAGTAAAGTGTTGCCCAAACAGTGTCCTCACACCTGGTATCCTCTCTGCATCACAAATGAAATAATTGCTACCAGTTGTGGGAATGTGTCAGTCAGTAATGAATACACCTGTGCTCAAGCAGCCTGAAAAATCTGCACTCTGCATAGAGTTTCACAAATATTGGAGTAGCCATTCAGTGGGGGCACATGTGCTGCATGTGATGCAGGTAGCACATGCATAGTTAGTAGTTCGCTCTCTGCATTTGTTTTTTCCAGCACAACACTTGTAGTGTAATTATAGATGTCACATGCAGAGTCTTTTAGTATGAAAAAAAATAAGATAATGTATACCAAGAACAGGCACCCTTTGGGCTGGATCCAGACCTTGTTAAGTGCATGAACTTAGTTACTCAAGGGCTAAACCATGTTGATTTCAGGGGAGTCATATTTCATCTGTTGCAAACAGTATTAGAGTTGAGAGGTGATGTTTCCTATCCCAAGTCTAAATAACAGTGTGATAGTAAAGCTGGTCAGTATCTGTGTGCAGTAAGAAATTCACAGATATATCCCTGCATGCAAAGTGTACAATTTACATGACCTGAAATCTGCATGGTTTAGCCCAGGAGCAACTTTCCTCTCTTATTTTAAGAATCTTCTTAAGTCTGAATCAGGTCCATTGAGACAAAAAGGCTACAATTGAATGTATATTAGCATCCTAATCAGGGATTCTTGCTTACCTGAATATTTCTGCTCCACCTACTTAATAATAGTCTATATTGTTAGAGGCACATACAAAACAAATATATCCAGGTACATGCAGTACTTAGTGTGTAGATCCCATTGGCAGGGTTATTGTTTCCCAGCATTGATATTGGGAGGATGACAGGGCATAACCAATTTGAATCACTTGTTTCTCACTTTTTTTATTTTATATTTCGCTGTTAGTATAGGCCCTACTTATTTTTAGAATAATTTAGTAAAGCATTAAACCTTTTTACTTTTTTCATTTGCCACTGGTCATATAGGATTGCTACTCTACCAGAGGGATATCTGTTTTTGTCTTTTCTCTTGTATATCTTCTTCATCCAGGGTGATAGCACGATCATTACATTTAATAGTTACACAGATAATTATCAATAACTTTTACTTTTAGAGTGCGGTCTTCAACTATTTTAGCCACTAGGCAGGTTCCTGATCCTGGTATATTTCCTGACCTCTTTCCAGTGTGAAGCTATTCTTTTGTTGCTGGATGCAGCTACACCCGGGATATAAGTCAGAAATCTATCCTCCACTCTATCCTCATCCCATATCACTCCATTTCTACCGTGGCAATCAGATTCCCCTCTATTTGAGGCTAACCACCTGCCCTTGATAGAGCAGATCTCTACACTTGTCCAAAGCTGGCTGTGATACAAGACTTCTTGGTCAGGCTTTCCAGCGGCTTTTTGCCAAAACTCCTATCGATTACTAGAGATGAGCGCCGACCCCTGGAATTCTGTACGACAGAAGATCCCCCATGACATCTGGAGTGCACATGTGCTCTTCCTTCAAAACACCTGACTTTCACACTTTGGGCCTCATTTACAAAGGACGATTTGTCCTAAATCGCCATAAATTGCGTGATTTGACCCTCTGAACTCACATCACGGTATTCACAAAAGGTCAAATTGCGTGATTTATGGCTTAAAAAATCACCTCTGCAAACATCGCTGGACAGATATCGTCCAGATATTTGCCATTCAAAAGACAGAAAAAAAAATTTGTGGTATTCACTAAAGGCGAATTGAAGAAATCGCCTTTAGTGCGACCTCAAATCACAAAAAAAAAAAAATTGCAGCCTGAGAGGTGCGATTTTCATGTAATCACACGTCCCTGACCCTCAAAAACACATGTCAATATACTTAACATGTTTTTGTGTGTGAAAAAAGCAAGTGCTGCATGGTTGAAAGCCTTAGCCATGCTGTGCTGATAGAACTACAAGGCTCAGCATTGCTTAGCCTTGTAGTAATAACCATGCCACACTGTGTGTAGTGTGTGTAAAAAAAAAAAGACAGTGTGCACCAAACATACTTTAACACAATACAGTAAGTGTGCATGTAAAAAATAATTTTCCCTAACCAATTATGTTCCCTAATGTGTGCACTTACCTCCGGTGGTCACTGTGTCCTATCCTAAGTGTTTGAATGCAGTGTGTGGTGTTGTAAAAAAAATTAAAGTTTTGAGCACTCACCGTTTGCTGGCATCTCTCTGGGGAAGCGGTGTTGGATGTGCTGAAAGTTCTTCACTTGATTGTAGTCTTGGTTCCGGTTGATTGGAGTCACTCGTCCGGTTCTCTGGCTCTTCTGGACTTGCCACGGCGGGGACACGCTCCTCTTCTTCCGCGGTACTGCTCCTAATGACCATTTGGTCACTAGGGGGCAGTGTCTTATATAATAGATGAAGTCAGAAACGCTAGAGCACCAGTGTAACTGACATTGCATCTTTGTGAATACTGCGATTTAAACCAAAAAATCGCGAGTAAATCGCGGCGAAATGAAACGATTTCATCTCGCCTTCACAAATTGATCTTTGTAAATGAGGTCCTTTGCGTGCATAAGTCTGGTGTCGAACGGAAGCCTGGATCCAGTTCCAGAATATTTATTTATATATATAATCTTAATGGAAATGATAGTAAATAAATATTTACTCCCTGTAACAAAGGTAACTTATATTCTAGGATCCTTTTACCAGGTTGTCATTCTTTTTTTTATTCCTCTATTTCTTATAAGAAAATCAAAAAACCTTTTCTACATTGTGATTTCTTTTTTTATAATATTATGCAAGGGGAAATATAAAAGAAGGATAACAACATTATACTATTAACAGTGCTCTTCGATCCTTCTAAGTTGAGGGCACTCTTAGGGGTATATTTATAATAGCCGCTTTTTGCAAGTGCTTTCAAATTGATCGATCTCGCCGTGATTTTCCCACTATTTTTTTGTTAAAATCGCGGTATTCACTAACTGATGATTTTTACCCGCAATTTTCAAGCGCCATCGATTTGCATCGATTTTTTAAGGGGTAAATTGCTGTGCTTTTCTACAGAAAATGGCTGTGCTGATAGCATTGCTGAGCCTTGTAGTAATATCAGCGTCAACATGTTAAGCCTTCTAAGCATGCTGCGCTGTAGCCGATGAAAATAAAAAAAAAATAAAAAAAGCTGTCAAAAACACAATATACATTTACACACGTCATATGAAAATACACATTTACAAACTATAATATTGTCCCCTATCATCTAAAATTAATACAGGCAGCCACACTTTGTTTTAATAAACTTCTGTTAAAATAAAGTGTGTTGCATAAAGTAAAAAAAATATTTCTGACTCACCGTTTAGCTGTCATCATTCTTGGGAATAGTTGATTGTAGTTTCTTCTTTCTTTGCAGTTAATCTTCTCCAGTTGCTTGAAGAATCTTGTCCGCTTGCTTGAAGATGATGTTCCGGTCCTTCCTTCTGTTCTTCGGCTCTTCTGGCACTTGCCCCAGCGACAGGCTCTGTCCTCTTCATGGGTGCCGCTACTAATGACCATTCGGTCAGTAGAGAGCACCATTTTATAGACATTATGACATCATTTACATTAGTGGCCTCTAGTGAGTGCTCTAGTGTTTATGACATCATAATTTCTATAAAAGGGTGCCCTGTAGTGTCCAAATGGTCATTAGTAGCGGCGCCCATGAACAAGAAGGAGCCGAAGAGCAGAAGGAAGGACCGTAACATCATCTTCAAGCAAGCGGACAAGATTCTTCAAGCAACTGGAGAAGAGTAACTGCAAAGAAAGAAGACCTACAAACTCATCCCAAGAATGATGACAGCTAAACAGTGAGTCAGAAATATTTTTTTTAACTTTATGCAAAACACTTTATTTTAACAGAAGTTTATTAAAACACAGTGTGGCTGCCTGTATTAATTTTAGATGGTAGAGGGCAATATTATGGTTTGTAAATGTGTATTTTCATATGACGTGTGTAAATGTATATTGTGTATGTGTTTTTGACACAGCTTTTTTAAACATATTTCATTTTCATCGGCTACAGCGCAGCATGCTTAAAAGGCTTAACATGCTGAAGCTGATATTACTGCAAGCCTTGTAATGCTGACGCTGATATTACTGCAAGGCTCAGCAATGAGCCTTGTAGTTCTATCAGCACAGCCATGCTAAGCATTCAAAACATGCTGCGCTTGCATTTTGGAATATATTGACGTGTTTTTCTGGTACAGAGGGGCACTGTCATTGTAAGCACCCCACACACAAGGCGCTTTGTTTTTGTGCTCTTTGCCGACGAACTAAAGGCAATTTAGTCAAATCGCCTTTAGTGAATACAGCAAATTGTATTTTTTAGATGCCAAACAGATTTCTGTCCAGCGATGAATGCCAGATCGATTTTGCTAAAGGCTAAAGTCTCGGGACTTTGGTCATTGTTTGCTAAATTGACTTTAGTAAATATAACCCTTAGTGCCTAAAAAAATGTCTTGTTGCTCCTAAGACAAAAGATATACTGAACGGTCCTGTTTTTAAGTAGTTTGGTCTAGAAAAAACTTAGGACCGGATCCACAACTACGTACATGAGCCCACTTACATGTGCAAAGTGCATCAGTGGACTCTATGGACTGTGCCCTCCAGATGTTACGCTAGAGTTACCAAGATGGCTGGGTGAAGCTTTTAAATTTTACAGTATGGGAGGTTTCTGCAACTTATGCGCCAATCAGCAGTCAGTCGGATGGACAGCTGATCTGTAAGTGTGACTTATGGCTGCGTAAGCCACCCTTTAACGAATGAGAGAGGAGAGTCACCAGGGAGAGTTCACTCCCATCTCTCATGCGGAATTAAACACGTACAGAAAATGTGCAGGGATGTGGATCCGGTCCTTAAATTAAAAACATTTTACATTCATAGCATAATATTACTTAATAATTTGCCTCTTCAATTTTTGATAATTCAAGCAATTAGGTTTCATACATCTAAAACAAAAAATATTTCTGAAACTGCACTTCCATACAACTTTTCAAAACTTCACTACAAGTTACCAAAACTGAGATACATTTCACTCTTCCTCGGTCAAGATTGACAGGAGCCCCAACCAATCAGAGTGAGACTAGCCAATAGGCTAGCTGCATGATCTCATTCAGAGATTATCGCTCTCAGCCTCTGCTGTGTGTGGCACCTATATTGGGACCTTTTCCTAGGCGAAAATCGTCCCAAATATCGCCCACCACATGCAGTAATCGCTCTAGTGTCTGGCCAGCTTTAATCTATTTGGCAAAATCTGTCTAAGTAACACATACTCAGTGGCAAACGCAGGATTTTGAAAGGGGGGTTTCCAATGCGTGTAATACATGTGAGGTATATTATCATAGCTGCAAACGTTTTGGAGCCCGAAAACACGGCAAATAAGCTGCACTGCGTCATTCTCAAGCTCTTGAGGTATATTATCATAGCTGCAAATGTTTTGGAGCCCGAAAACGCGGCAAATAAGCTCCGCCGCGTCCTGCCCAAGCTCTTCTCCTGACCCGCCCACAATGTCATACTGCACGAGGCAAAAATTTCCCCTAGCGTGTGTATGTGTTTGTGTGTGTGTATGTGTGTGTATTAGGGAATTAGTATGTAAAATTGTAAAGAGCTACTTAATATGATGCACTGTTAAAAAATAAAACATATGTAAAATGACAATACTGATAATATGGTCGTACTATCTGACTGCCACGACATGTAAGACGTCCAGTAAGGTTCTCTGTGAAAGCAGCACGTTTATAATGTAGATTTTAAAATAATAAAAATTCTACATTAAGGAATTGCTTTGGTTATTGGCTGTAACAAGTCCTGTTCTGATATTTTTTTTATAGGTGATTTATAAGTTACTACTTTCACACAGTAAAATAGTAGTTTCATATTAAAGGAACAGATCTAATAGTAATAACAGTATATAATGCATTAGTAGAGCATGAGCACATTACACAATGTACAGAGCCTGTGTCAGCGCATAAGCACTGTTGTATTTGTAGTGATCCATCCACCATTTCCACCTGCTTTCCTAACGAAGCACAGGCCAGGATCATCTTCCTCCATGTCAGTACAGATCACATTGCCGCTAAGCCACGCCCCTTTCACGACACCTGCAAAGCCACGCCCCTTTTTGCTATTTTTACAGGGTTTTTTTTGCTAATTTTCAATATATTTTTTTTTATTTTTCAATCTGGGGGGTTTCTGGGCAACCAGAAACCCCCCCTGGGTGCGCCACTGATACTGTACTAAACAAAAGAAAGCGTATTTGACAATTGTAAAAAGGTGTATACAATTATTCAATTACAATTGTAGGTTAAGCAAGCCATAAGTGTCAATTAGCTAAATGCATACATAATACAGGTTTGGCACGTTTTTATCACATTATGTGACAATGTGTAGGTCATTTATGGAAAAGTTCCTCAATACTGTATCTATGCAGCCCCTTACTTCCATCAAACTAAAGCATTGTTTGCATACTTTGAATATGGTCAGCTCTTTTTTGTCTAACATTACATTACAAGAACATATCACATTAAGTCTAATCATTCCTCACACTACAATTTTAGGAAATTCCTGAAAACAATGAGAAACAAATATTCATACTGTTGAGGGATTTACAGGGGGTTTTACAGGATTTATCTTCCCAATAGTGAGTTGGATTATGAGCTAGGCATTTAGGCAATCAGCTAGGCTAATTAGCTTCCTAAATTTGACATAAATAACATTGGTTCGTTTTTAATTGAAATTCCATTATAGGCTTTCAGTGTGAGGTTGCAGCCCAGTTTGTCATACTGCACTTGCACTGTACCTGCATTTCCTTTTCTCTCTCTCAAAGGGGCAACACAGATTATTTTACTTGTGTTATGACATAGGAACTTGGGGGCTGATTCAGAGATGCGATTGCGAAAAGATCGCAAATATACGCACCTTTGCTAAGATCTTAGCAGGTTCCAGCCCACTGCAAAAACAGACACTCCCCTTGCAAACAGCGGTGGATCTTAAACTTAGACCACCATTGACTTGCCCTAACTATACGCTGTCATTTGGGATCTTAAGTGACGTGGGAGCGTTTATTTAAGATCCTAAGTGTCAGTCCTCGCCCACTTTCCCTCATTTCCCTGCCTCCCCCCGCCCATTTCCATGCAAATCCTTAAGATCTTAAAGATTCGCTGCACTTAAGATCTTAAGTGCTTGCGTGCGATTCATACTTACGCTCTTAGCGAATTTACGCTCCTAACCGCTACGTTAACGGCGTTGCACTATTACTACGCATGCGCAGTTTTGCGAATTTTCTAGGATCTTAAATATACGCTCCTAAGTGCCGTGGAAATCGCATCTCTGAATCAGCCCCCTGATGAGTTCTAGTACAGGCCCGGCCAATCTGTGGCTATCCATGTGGTGTAAATCTTTGAGTCCAAACATTCTATGACTGCATGGAATAGCAATTAGCTGACAAAGCATGCTGCCACATCTGGAGAGCCACAGGTTGAACCGGCCTGCTCAAATTTATGGCCAAATACAAGCTGCTAGAAAATTGGCTTTAAAAAGTCCTGATGTCAATATCGCTTCATTTAAGGGAAAGAAGGGGAAAAACAAACCCATAACATTGCATGCACTGTTTATACTGATATACATGATACATGATACTATAATATATGGAAAGAATACTTACTGAAGGGGGTTGACTACCCTAAAAGACAGTTTTTTAACACATAGAAGTTAAAAAAAAAATGTATATATAAAATGACAATAATAAATATACAAGTGGCGGTGCATGTGAGGATTGTCCATTTGCTTAACAATATCCTTGATAACTGGACATTACCTTTCTTATTAGATTGTCTTTTTAAAGCTTTTGACAATGCATAACAACCCCTGAATGCTACTAATTGCAAATCTGAAGAATCAGTAACAGTTGGACAGCCATAGCTGTCTTACTTGTGTCACACCCTCTTATTGGACCAGATTCAGAGCTCCGTGTTGGGCATAAGTCGTATGGAGGAGGGCAGTGCATGCCCCTGGCACTCACCTCCTTCTTACAGAGTTCTGGACACTTAAGTGTGAATGCTGAATGTACGTATCAGTGTAACAACGAACGAAGGGGCGGGGGCATCCATATGACATCCGTAGTTACGCTTTGTAGGCGAAGGGAGGCATTTGAATTGGACAGTATAGGCTGGGTTAGGCGGTAACGTACGTAAATCCATTACGTAAGTCAGTACTTACCATATGAGAAGTTAAGGTAGGGTTTGGGAAGTGTGTACGAGTGTAGGGAGTGCATAGAAAATACAATAGCGTAAATACGCTACGCGATCTAATGTAACAAGCCCGTAGGTCTGGATTTACCCCAATGGGAGTAAAAGAGAAGAAGTGTAGAAGAGAAGAAGGGAGACAGGAGAGAATGATTGAGCAGACAGGACAGAAGAACAGAATGGAAGAGAAGAAGATGGACAGCTGGAGAAGACAGAAAGGAGGGACAGTCAAAAAACAGCAGTGGGAAGAGACACAAGAGATTAGTGAGGTCAAGGTAAGGAATGGGTACCATGTGGAACATATAGCTGACAGCTTGGTTGCACTGCTGACATAACATTTTTTTTTATTTGAAAATACTATAGTCGATGATACAGCTGACATTATAGTGTTGGCTGAATCATCGCTGAATTTGTGATTTTTCCATAGCAATCGGAACCATTTTTACAGTAGGCAAAGTAGAAAATTTGGGACATTATAGCCTGTTTATTAGATAGAGGAGATTTGATGAGATTGCATTCATAGACTTTTCTCCTTCTGAAGATTTTCTTCTGAAATTCTTTGAATGCTGGAATGGCTTTTGCTGGAAATATCCCATCATGACTTAAATCACCCAACCAGCAAACAATTCTGAGCTATAAGGATGAATGCGGGTACAATCATATGTGTATTGGCAATTCCATCTTTCATCTGTCACATTGATCGGGATTTTGCATGCTGAACACAATCTCTGCTTTTATAAGTGATTAAGTACATGAACTGTGTCGTATATTTATATTTTCTTATGTGAGCAGAATAAGTACAGTTTTATTTATACTTTCCAATTTTTCAAGTAAAAACAGGAAATAAGCATATTCAGGCATTGTAGCTTTTCCTAATTTATGAGATGTGCCAGGTATTTCGTATTTCATAGAAAGTGACAAGTATTTGCTCAATAGGTCTTTTTTAGCTCAGCTGCCAGACTTTACTCACTAATTATAGTGATTAGAATAAATGGTAATTGTGCTCTAGGCCTGCTTTCCTCTTCTGGAACTGGACACCACCCTTAAGTCATGGACTGACTAGTGTTGTTAATCATATATGATTATGTAGGGATATACATTTAGGACCTGATTCAGAGTATTAGCGAATCTGTAACTACGTATGCGCTATACGTTATACAGAGTTGTGAGTTTCAGCCGAAACATGCAATGCTGAATAGAACGCTGTAAAAAATAATTCATATCATACACACACTGACTGAAGGTTACAGTGGCGCTTTATTTATTTTATTGATTTTAAATGTGTGTTTTTTTAAAAGTAAATAACCCCCCCCCCACCAAACTTAAAAAAGTAAATAAATAATTTTGCGCACTACTACAGGACATGCTGGTGCTTGTAGTGCTACAAGCACCAACATGCCCAAGAATACCAGGGCATGCTGGCGCTTGGAGAACCACATGCACCAGCATGCCCTGCCATCTGGTGTTCTAGCAAATACCCTCTGTCAGTGTAGAAACGTCAGAGGGTATAAATAGGGGTAACCTGTGCCTTACACAACTACTGCGCATATTAAATGTGAAAAACACCCCTTTCTCATTTAAATATCAGGGAACTTCCCATTCCACTGGTGCAGTGGAGGCGGATGTGGACATAGTCGGATGGGCAGCCTTGCGCCCATCTTCCTGGTCGCTCCCCCCCCCCCCCCCCCGGGCGCGGGGACCCCCCCCCCCCAGGTGTAAGTGTAGACCTGAGCAATACCATGTTGAACTGCAAGAGGAGGAAAATTTCAATTGTGAAAGCAGAAGTAGAATTGAGAGATGAAGATTCTTAGCTCAACTCTATTTTATAGATTAAACATAAAGCTATGCAGTATGTGAATTCTATGTGCAAAAGTAAAGTATTTTCCCTGCATGCAAACTAATTGAAATTAATTAGCACCCCCTACATTACAAAATGGTTTGGCCTAGCTGTACACTTGCACCTGTTTTGCCCTTACTCCCAAACTCTGAATCAGCCCGTTGTATTTTGTATCTGAATTGAGTATTTCAGATTTTTGGAACAATGGGCCTGATCCTGAGCTACGGCCGCCGTCGCTAGTTATGCTCTCTCTTCCCGAACATTATATAGTAACCCCAGACGGGTGGTAACCCTAGTGATCTGACAATTGTAGATGGCAGATCACTATAATAGGGTCATACCTGTAAAAAAAAAAAAATCATTTTATACAAGTTCAGCCCCATGCTCTCAATTTTGTAACTACCCTGTTTTACAACCCTGCTTAATTTCTTAGCTTATCCGATTCTTGTAATTTAATTTCAACTCCAAGCAAAGACTCTGCTGCAACTAATCCACTCCTATACAATTCATTCCTCATTGATCCTCTCATACATAGCAAAATTACTGTGCATATATCACGAAAGGCGAATACTTGTTTATTTCTAAACATTTGGATATTACTATAGATTTCATTATGTATTAGCAGTCTCACCTTCTTTTTCACATGGGTCATATTGTATGTTCAATAGACTTTATAGCAGTGTTTGGTTTCAAATGTCTCAAGTACATTGGGGGTTGGGTTAGAGCTGATGGGTAGTTTGCAGGACCTGGTGGTGTGATCTTATAGACATTGGACCAGATGCAGAGTTTGAAAATAAGAAAGGAGAGTTACACCTGGGCAAAACCATGTTGATTTCAGGGGGGGAGTCAAGTTAATTGCATTCTTTGCATTCAGCGATATATCTTTGCTTTTACTTTTTGCACACAAATAGTGATCAGCTTTACTATTACACTGTTATTTAGACTTGGGCTAGGAGACGCCACCTCTAAACTCTAATACTGTTTGCAATTGATGAAATATGACTCCCCTGCAATCAACATAGTTTTGTCCAGGTGTAACTAAACTCCACGTGGCTGAGGCCGTGACAAAGTGTTGCAACCCCATAAAAAACACTAGACTTAATAAAATGGACACAGACTTTGGGTCTAAAAAAAATTAATTTATTGACTATGACTATAATTTATTTATTGGATAATTTTAACTTTAACCTTAACTACCTACTTGATGGGGGCCAGATAAAAGCAGATACCTTCACATATATATAAAGCAAATACAATCAACATTCATTTGAATATTCCAGACACAAGATATTTCAAACTCAAACCATTGGCACTCTCCTTCCGCCTCGGCTAAACCCCATGCAATGGGGAATCAAAGGGACCGCCCGTGGATGACGAGTCCCTACCTCAGGTCAGATTTCAAAATACGGCCTTGAACCTTATCACGCCATCATATTGCTTAGGCTCAACCACCACCTGTGCCAGAAAGGAGAAAAAACATCAGCAAATTAACATTAATAATCAACCAAATGGAAGCTTTTATGCCAACAAACTGAAAAACCTAAAATCCAGTTCTGCCACCATCATCTAAATCAAACCTTTAACAAATTCAAAAATTTGATTAATAACCAAAACCTGACCCTGAACTGGCAAGTGGACTCCATCAGATCTGTAAAGCTGTAACTGATCATATTTAATAACTGGTTGAAATCACTCGACCACCCCATTGCTCAAGAAAAACTCTGATCGATCTGTTTAGATTGCGCTGCACACCATCCATGGCTAAACCGTTATCTGAGTATCTCCACACCTGTTGAGGGACAACATCAGAACAAATCCATTGAATATTCGGCCACCAAGCAAAGGCCTGTAAAAGGTCGCATTTGATAACTTTAAGCGACTGCAGATCAGTCATCCTCCCTATGTCGTTCCCTTCTAGATGGATTACCAACACATCTGGAATACCAAATAACACAATTTGTTTAGCCACAGTTTCCAAGAAAGATGTCCACAGCATACACCTCCATCCATACCATCATACTTTGAAACCGTCAGAAGTCCCCAGCGACAATGGATGGAAATTGGCCCAGTACACAAATGAGTGTCAAACAATCCAGACAACACATACCGTCCATTCAGAGGCTGAAAAAGACAGAATAATCAACATTAGAATTATAAAATGTTCCGAACAGGGGAAAGAACAGCTCTACGCCTGTATCATAACAATAGAGAGACTAACACCTAAACATCTAAGCTAATAAGATAATGAAGGGACCATGCAAAAGGTGATGGTGAAAAACTCCTGACTATCAGAGTCTTTTCTAAGAAAGGGGAACTACTTGATGCCCCATACGTGCAAGAGAAAAGACCTTCATGCCCCCACACCGGGGTGTGGCGGGCAGTCCCCGGCTAGTCAAAGGACCTAACCAAATACGCGGCAGGCAAAGAAAGTAATGAAGGAGCATGCTGCTACAGTAGGAGGATAATAACAACACTTCATTCCTCTTAAATAGGGTGAATATAGGTCCTGAAAGCATTTTATCTCCATCGACCATGATGCTGGATGAAATCAACTGATGCACCAACAGCCTCCACAGAGGATGCCGCCCCAATTCTGAAAGAATGGGCCTGATCCAGAGCTACGACCGCAAGCGAGCGTACGCTCATCGTATGCGAAAATTCGTGGAAAAATTTGCACCGCGCATGCCCAGTATGACAGCTTCTGGTCACCTGAACGTCATGAGCGAATAGCGGTCGTATTGTGAGCTAATTTTTCGCTCGAGGGGCGTGCATTCAGTACGATGGTCGCCTGGGCGCTCGTTTTACTACAGGGAGGCGGGGATAGCCATTTAAATTGTACAGTATGGGCGTGCTAAGCCCGTACGCTCAGCGTATTTTGTGCGAAATTTCGTACGGCCGACGGTCATACCCAGTGTAGGGCATAGGCGCCGTAAGCAGCTACTTTACTATGGGAGTGTTAGGGGCGTGCATGTTTATTCGCACGGTCGAACGTACGCATTCGCCCACCGTGCGAATTTTCGTAGCGCTGGATCAGGCCCAATGTGTTTAAAACTGCTCGGGAGTTAAACCAATCTGCAACAAACATTTCTTAAAAACTGCTTTAAAATGAAACTTTGATAAAGGTGAACCATTAACATGGGCAAGCCAAACCAGGAAGCCAGAGTTGTGAATTTTGGCAAACTGGAGCCCCAACCGGACAGACCTCTGCCAACGGATGTCCCTGCAAAATGTCCCCCTTCCCTCTACTGGACAGGTCCATCTTGCCCCTATGAATGAATGAACTGCATCAGAGTTCAAAGAGGTTTTAGAAGAGGCAACCAGCTTGCTAACCCGGAAGGCCAAAGCAAAAGCAATTGCAAACGCGGTATAGAAAAGTGCACACTCATAACTGTTATCTGTGACCTGGGGAACAGCTGACAACTCAAGAAGAGTCTGCACTGAAATGGGGTGTCTAGGATTGGAAGGCGTGGGCCTAATTCTAGCCCAGCCCTTTAAAGCTTTAAGTAGTAAAAAAAAATTTCTGGTAAAATCCGGCTCCCATTGAACTTTCCTTAATAAGGAGATTGCTGATAGTGTGGAACCCATGTAGGATCGTGACTTACGTAGTAGGTAGCCACCCCAAATAAATTTAAGCAGGCAATTCGCCCCATTCCATCTAGACCCTTGATACTGCCAGTGGAACGCGCACTAACAGTCCAAGGATGCCTGGTAATGACGTAAGGTGGTTGGTGTGAGACCTTCTAACCCACAGTATGAAACCGGCGCTCCCTGTTGCATCAGTGAAAAGGTGTAATTCCATATTCGAAACCATGGGGGAAGGCCATACATGCACACTGTTAAATGTCTGCAAGAATGAATCATTGGACAATTGGATCCATTCCCGCAAATTCCGCAATCCCTCCATAGCACATTCAAACGCCGTCAGAAAATTTTACCCATGGGTATAAATCTGCAAGTGAATCGTAGTGAGCCTATGAGAGATTCCAGGTGGCGTAATGAAATTCTATTTGCCTGTAGTGCTGCCTGAATACAAGAGTGCAACTGTGACACCTTATCCCTAAATAAGTTAGTTTAGTTAAGGGGCCTTCTGTTTGGTCATGGACAATGGGCACCCCTAGCGAGTGAAAAAGGGCTAAGGTGCTATGAGCCTCGAAATATGCACACAAAATTGAACAGCCAACGAGCTATGTAAAATTTCCCGTCACTTCTAAAGCCCATGTATTTTAAAGCAGATGACTGCAGTGGAAGGAGGCGATACGCAGATTCTATGTCAACCTTAGCCATGAGGGCATCATGACCAAAGCTGTGAACCATCAAAACCGCAATCAAATGACTGGTACACAACGCTGGCTGCGGACTCAGGAATAGTATCATAAATAGATAAATCCCAGGGGAAGGACATATGTTGAATTAAGTGGTATTTCCCCAGGGATTTATTTAGGGACTGTACCCACTGGTCACAAAATTAATACGGGAATAGGGGGCTGCGAAAAAGGGCTGCTCATGTGCCCCAAATCCAGCTAATTTTGAACTTTGGCCTTCAAAACTTGGGGGAGCTGGATAGCTGATTTTTGGTTCCTTGGGTAAACAGTGGACACCAGTCCCACAATGGGAAGACTAAAGCCCACCAAAAACCCTTGCAACAGGAAATCTGCCATGTCTCGCCGGGGATAACGGTTAAGCCATTCAGCCAATTTGGGAAGGTTAATTGGTGACTGTGCTTTGCCTGTTGCCCGTGACAGATGTTTTACACTGTGTGTGAATGGTATTGGGGGCTCTGGTGTAGTCCTTCGTGGGGTGTCCTCCATTGCACCACAGGCATGCGTGAATGTAGATGGAAAGCTTGCCCCTGGAGAAAGTGTAATTGTTAAAGCCATAGCATTTGGGTTTGGGAGTGGACGGGGCGCTGCTGTGTCCCTTCCCTTGAAACCGTTTGGTGGCAGGAGGTTCTCCGTCTGCCTCCGCAAGATATTGTGTAGCTTCTAGTCAAAGTTCTTCATCTTTGACTCAAAACTGCAGGCTAACCTGACCATCCCTCTTGCTCATTGTAGGTTCGCCAAGCATTTCCTTTGGTATGGACCATTATGTTGTGTACCAGATATTGTACCAGATATTGATGGCACAAAATATCTCTGTACTCAGTAGGACGCATATCCAACCAGCAATCCGCAGAAGAGTACTACGCATAAAACCAGCGTTGGTGATTATGATAGCTCTCTTCTCCCGCTCCCCCTTTTTTGCGAGCATCTGAACCGTGATTGCAAATATGTCCATATACTGGCCCTTGCAAATTTTATCCTGTGCTGGCGGAACACTTCTGAGCCTTCTACGCAGATGCCAACCAATCGCTTCACTTAAATGCCGTGGCTGTCGTCTTGAAGAGTAAAAGGATAAAAACATGAAAATTAGTTGTTGACCAGGGCTGGGGCTAGGGTGTTCGGCGCCTCCCTGCAAACTTTAAATTTGCGCCTACCTGTTAAACAATTTGTCAATACAGTTACTAGAGTATAGTATATATGTAAACATCATAAAACACAATCTTGTAAACACAATAAAAGAAAGCAAATCATAGCCACTACTATACAATACAGGCAGCATTCTAGTCTCCATTATACAAATCCCATTTCATCCTAAAAACTGCAATACAATACAGACTATATATCTTAGGGACACATACCTTACTGACATCCTAGTGACCGCTATACCATACAGGTCACCTTACAATACAGACTGCATCCTTCCGACCACTGTACAATAAATTCAACATTCTTGTAACCTGAATGCACACAAAATGCAATGCAGTCACAAAACAGAAAACATTTGTAACAATAATACAATAGAAGAACAGCCTTTTAAGCACTAAGGGCCTGATCCAGCGCTACGAAAATTCGCAACGACGGGCGAATGCGAACGTACGCTCGTCGTATCAAACTACACGCCCCTAGCACTCCCATAGTAAAGACCCTTACAATACAGATCCTTCCGACCACTGTACAATAAATTCAACATTCTTGTAACCTGAATGCACACAAAATGCAATGCAGTCACAAAACAGAAAACATTTGTAACAATAATACAATAGAAGCACAGCCTTTTAAGCACTAAGTTAAGTTATTTTGTGTGTGTACAGTGTATATATATTCATCCAAACTGGATAACTTAGTGCTTAAAAGGCTGTGCTTCTATTGTATTATTGTTACAAATGTTTTCTGTTTTGTGACTGCATTGCATTTTGTGTGCATTCAGGTTACAAGAATGTTGAATTTATTGTACAGTGGTCGGAAGGATGCAGTCTGTATTGTAAGGTGACCTGTATGGTATAGCGGTCACTAGGATGTCGGTAAGGTATGTGTCCCTAAGATATATAGTCTGTATTGTATTGCAGTTTTTAGGATGAAATGGGATTTGTATAATGAAGACTAGAATGCTGCCTGTATTGTATAGTAGTGGCTATGATTTGCTTTCTTTTATTGTGTTTACAAGATTGTGTTTTATGATGTTTACATATATACTATACTCTAGTAACTGTAATGACAAATTGTTTAACAGGTAGGCGCAAATGTAAAGTTTGCAGGGAGGCGCCGAACACCCTAGCCCCGGCCCTG
>WWET01002188.1:170767-182058 GCA_011038615.1 Limnodynastes dumerilii
CCAAGCGACGGCGGGCGTAGTTCAGGATCAGGCCCTTTGTCTCTGCCCTGGCTATATAAATAAGCCCTGTGCATTTGGCCATAACAACCACTCTGTGGGCCCAGAGGGTGCAGATCACTAACACCAAAGCCCCTCTCCATTTCAGAGTGTCTTGACATATGACATTGTGTGGTAGAGGGTCCTCCTCCAGCATTGGATCCCCCCCTTGTACTGACAAAATTTGTAGGGATGTAACTGTGGGACAAACAGTAGCAGCAGGTGTCTGAACAATATTAACCCTGGTGGTTGAGGGAGGGAGATATATCACAGATGACAGATGATCACAGGTGATCTCCCCCTAGAGAGATTGTACACCCGAGGGGAAGCTCAGGGACCCGAAGCCATGGTGCTTGTGACGGCGGTGCTGACTGTAACTAGCGCCACCGCCATGTCCTGAGCAATGGAAGGGCTGGAAGAAAATGGCTGCCCACCGGAAGCTGTCCCAGCGCCACCAGAAATGATGCCCCGGTGTGCGAGAAGGGCCGAATAATGGGCACGTGTGTCGGGTGGTGTCCCCGCACCAGCGCACCGCTCATGCGGTTCACGCTGGACCAGAACTAGCTGCAGTAATGACGGAGGCGTTGGAGTGAGAGGTAACCATGGACACAGCACCCTTATCTACACCCGGTAAGTGGCACCACCACCAATTCCGGCCCACCCAGTGGGTTTAACTAACACTAGGGCCAATTCTTAACCCTTTGTTCACCTTTCCTCTCTTATTTTCAAATTCTGGATCTGGTCTATAAATAGTCTACCATGAATGGGGCTACTGTTTTATCTTTATACAACGATTCCTCATTGGACAATCTAATAATAGCAAACCTGATATATAAACAATGCATGGTTGCTTACTTCAGGCAGTTCTCCTGGTATCCTGGGAAAGCCTGCAAATCTCCCGCAAAAGGCTTGAGGCTGTGATTTCATGCAAACCATGGCCTCAAGTCCTGACCCTCAGCCTAGCAACTTTTCTCTTCTTAGCATTACTAGGGGCTGGGTGGCAAATGAGGAAGCAAATTGTATCATCAAGCCCTGCCCCCATACGTTGTGAAACCAAGAAACAAGGACATTGATAGTCAGGGGTGGGGCTTCTGGCACAATTTGCATAAATTGCATAATAAAGCCATGCCTCCTTGCAGGCATCTACCCCTCTGGGATCTCCCAGAGGAAAGCTATGAAAAGTCAGCAACCCTGAAACAAATGTGCAGCAATTACAACGTGTGGGTATGGGGGCTCTTGTGCCTAAGATTTTAGCGATAAAAAACTTCTGCAATGAGTACACATCTTTCTGGCAGCCATAAAAGGAATCCAATAGCACCTGACCTCTTGCTGCACTATAAGCTTAAATTACAACTTAGTGTCTACATAGTAATGATACAACACAACGCACTAGACAGTCTTTAAATGGTTAACATTCTGTCACAATAATCAATAACCTGCCGAGGAAATGATATAAAATACTTACACAATGGTAATTAACAGGTATTCAGCTCATTGCCTTCAATTACCTAGGGGATTAAATGTTAAATTGCACTCACACCTAGCAATGTAATTCCCTAGGCTTAAATCGCTTCATCACAGCCCAGCCTGCATAAACCGCAGAACAAAATCATTTTGCAAATATATAGTGTACAGACCTTTAATGAGCGCATTACGCTGCAGGAGGAAATGTAATTCACAGAATGCAGCTGAAGCCAGGCTTTGCAGACACTAATAATTTTGTTGACATCCGTCATGTAATTGTCCAGTCTTGATTCTTATTATGCCCTTCAGCATTTGCTAATATATGTAACTGTGTTATATTTTGCAGTTTTGCTTACCTGCAGTATTGATCAGGAGAAGTTATCTCTATAGCTTGAAATTAAGACTTTTCTTGTAATGTGCTTAGAACTTTTATGTGTCCAGAAAAATAAAAAGGTTTCATATAGACTTCTGTAAAAAAAATAAAAATACACTCTTTTCACTTACCTATTGAAGTCTTCTTCTGTGTCCTCCTGGCTACTGCACATAGCACACCCTAGCACTCTGGTTTGTAACTAACGTAACCTTAGCTTCTTCCCCAACAACTTCAGCCAATATGTTTTAAAAGAGGGGGTTGGTGATATAAGAGTTATATAAAAACATAATGCGTTCTTCACTCTCCAGTTATTAAAGCTCTTTAATGATTTATTAGAGGGAGACGTGTTACTACTATATTGCCCCGAATCACTCCTATTTATTGATGTTAAAATATTGGTGAAGGTCCTGGCAGTTAGGCTACATAAGGTTATTTGGGAGGTTACACATCGTGATTGGACTAACTTTATGCCTGGAAACATTATTCTGAGGAGACTGTATTCCCATTGATAGCATCACAACTCATATATCCAGCCGAGTGTGGGTCCCCATAGTGAAAGGCTTTATTTCAAAAGGGCTGTTCGGTGAGGCATAGCAATTGATCCCCGGAGCACCGAACACAGTGCTCCGAAAGGCGTGTTTCCCCCAACTCGCTCCCTAACCCAAGCCCTAAGTCTCCCCCCCGCAGGCTAACCCTAAATCCCCCCACAGGCTAACCCTAAGCCCCCCTCCCCACAGCTTAACCCTAAGTCCCTCCTGCAGCCTAACCCTAAGTCTCCCCCCATGCACCCTAAATCTCTGGCGGCAGTGCTTCCGAAAATGAATAGGTGAGTATGCAAATCGCATACTCACCCATTCATAGAAAACAAATCTGAGAGGGCTCGCATTCGAAATAGGGACAGCCGAAAAACAGCTTTCGGTGGGGACAACGTTACTAGCCCTTGGTTGACTCCATGGATGCAGTTAAAGCATTTTATTCTATAGAATGGGGTTATCTGTGGGCTGTAATGGAGCAGATGGAATTTGGACCTAAATTTACTGCTTGCATAAAATTGCTGTATTGGGCTCCAGTGGCTAGGGTCCTGGTAAAGGGGTATACCTCCATTGCATTTACATTTAGAAAAGGTACAAGACATGGGTGTCCCCTTTCACCAGCATTCTTTACAATTGCTATAGAGCCCTTAGCATGTCATATTCTTAGTAGTCCTAGTATACGGCTGGATTTAGCTGGGAGGATGGATAAATTAGCCTTATACTTGCACAGCATGCTTTTATTTCTGGCTGACCCAAGGGACTCCGTGATGGCTCTTCTGGAAGTGGTGGACAAATTTGGGACATATTCTGGATTAAGCATTAATTGGGATAAGTCATATCTCCCTTTGCGAGGACAGCCTCTGTGAACTCCCCCTTACCTCAATTGCTATGGGCCTCTCAAATTGGGATTTGGGTTGCCAATAATATGTCTGACTTTATGCATCTTAAATTATATCCACAGTTAGAGTATCTCAAAAATAAAATCTCTCACAGGAAGTAAGACCTGATAAAATGTAAAAATTATTATACAACCTAAATATATATATATATATATATATATATATATATATAGATGACATGGGCCAGCAAGAGAGCCCGCCTAAATACAGTACACTTTGTGAAACAAGGCACACTGGAGGTATGCGCTCTCTGAGTTTACAGTTATGCTACTATTGGGCTGCCTAATTAGTGAGATGAGGTTGTGCATTCTTTACTTAGCGACTTGCATTGGGCTTTGGTGAAGCAGTGCAGGAGGGTCCATTCACCCTTAGAGTTTTTGCTGGCAGGAGAGAAGAGGGAGTAGATCTGGGTGCCCACTATGGAACAATGGTGCACTGGGAGAGCTGTGTAGGCTGGATGGCGGATATGGTGGAAGCAATATGAGGTTACATTAATAGGACATATCCTCCAGGAGGGAATACTTAAATCATATGATCAGTTATCTTGTAAATTCCCAACAAATATTTTTTCTGATAAATTCAACAGTTTAAGTTGCAGCACACTGTGGCTATTACTTCTTTATATATTAAGGCAACACAGAAAAGTGATATTATACTTACATATATGTTTTTATTCCTTGGACCTAACGGTTCAGATCTCCCGGATACATCTTTATATAACACATAGATGCTACTTGTCCCCGTAGCAGCTTGCTAAATTTGGTCCTGCTGCCTCTGACAAATGTCCCAAATGGGGGACTGTGAATTCCTAATTCTGGCACCTTATATAGGCCTTCCCTGCCATTCAGGTATTCTGGAGGGAGGTTATTATCTGTATCCTTGATACTGGAAGTCTGTGCAATATTGATTCCTCAGCTGTTTGCCTGTTTGGCCTAAAGCTGGGATAATTATTTCTGTATGTTAGTGCTTTATGTCATTTGGGAAGAGTGTATATAGCCAGAACATGGATGGCACTGGCCTTCTTCCCTAATTGAGTTGATACGACTGGTGGATTCTACATGAGACCAAAAAGGTTTATTTCAGACAGAAATAATAGTAAAAATAAACAAATAATATCCGCTCTGTAACCACCTCACCAATAGACAATAATAAAAAATAAAAATGAAAACCAGACTTAAACAAAAACTAAAAACAATTTATTAACATACTGAATCTATACACATATTCTAATAAAATACTGGTACCGGCCGATACTAATCTAGTACAATCTGGAATAGTCAATTATACCCCGTTCAGATTACCATGAAAAAGCCGGGGTTTTCATGAAATTGCCGGCTTTCATGAAAACCCCGGCTTTTTCTGGCAATGTGAACGGTGAAGCCGGGTCTCTTTAGCCGGGTCTTAGACCCGGCTAAAAAGAAGGGTTTTTGCCGGCTTTTTAGGCAGTGGCAATCTGAACGCGGTATAAATAAACAATTTCCACAGATACATAATCTATTGGTAATAACTGAGAAGTAAAAGTCCAGTAGATACCAGTACCACAGCAGCAGCACTTTTATGTAGGTAGATGTAAAATACAAAGGATAATATTCCACTGTTTATCATCAATGCTTTTAGAAGATGACAACAAGCTCCACTCCTCTCCTGTGTTCAAAATACAGGACCATATAATCAATTATTAAATGCTGAGATGTGGGGCTAATTGCCAGCGTAGTGACCCCTTAGGTTCCTTAATTGGAGAAGACTGGTAAAGGTGCGCATATAGAATGCAGCTCTATAAGCAGACTTAGCGTATTTAAAGCAAACATGTTGGAACAGTCTCACCCAGCCCGCGGATCTGATGATAGAGTACGCTCCACTCGAGTATAAGTCGGCAACGTGCTTTTACATCAGCTGGGCTTAGACGAATGATTCATCAGTTCTCACAGTCCGTGAATCCACAGTAACGAAGGCAAGTGGTGCGGAGCATGCACAGTTTGTATTCATTTGATCTCCAATGGTTACCTTTGGGGTTAGTAACAGTGTAGCGATCGCTGCGGTGATACATTGAAGGATATCTATAATAAATCACCAAAGCGGTTGGCACCAGGTTTAGCACCCACTGACGCGTTTCATTGCAACAAGCAATTTCATTAGAGCAATTTCATCATCACTTTCCTGTGATGAAATTGATGAAAGTTATTCAGATAGTAGTTAATGAAACAGAGTTGCATGTACAAAATGACCAGTGGTAGATGGTCTTAAATTAGAAAATTACAGTGTATTATCAAGATCACAAATGAGTCTTATCTGTCAAATTACGTATTTGGATGTACTGAGATAATAATCTGTCATGGCATGTGTTGTTTAATATGTATTTATATTTTTGTTGTTTTTTTTTATTTATTTAGATATGTGTTATATTTATAAAAACCAATTAAACATTTTCAAACCGAAAATCCTGAATTTTGCAGAACTGCAATATATCCCGTACTCTTTTGTGACTTCACACCTCTGTTTCTGTAAAGATTATGCCATCATTGGGGTTTAAAATGCCTGCAGGCATAATTTGTTGAATCAGACATAATCTCTGTGGATTAGAGGAAGAAAGTGCATTTAACTATACCCAGTGTTAGGAACACACTGACAGAAAGTATGATGTGTTTGGTTTAAAATGATTTATTGATATTCTGCAGCAGACTGGAAAATATGTCAGAATAACAGTGATGAACAATTTTATTATGTATGATATATTGGACATACAACAGTATAAAAGTACTAAAAAGGAAATGGATATGCAGGCAAATATGTGAATTCAAAGAGTAAAAGATCACTTGCACTAGGCAGTCACTGATTATGCTTGAGTAGGTCACATTTACTGGTAAGTATACTGGTGTGGCTAGAAGAAAAACTATATAACTGAAAGTACTTTAGTGTATAGATGACGTAAATTGTGTGTTGGAGAGGTGGGAGTATCCAGTATCCAGTGCCAGAAATCCAGACACCAAAATTAGGAAGCAGGACTAACAAAATAATCTGTGTTTGCATAGTTGCCGACTCTCCCAGAATGTCCAGGAGACTCCCGAAATTCGGGCAGTTCTCCCGGTATTCCAGGAGAGCCGGCAAATCTCCCGCATGGACTTGAGGCTCGAGACCTCAAATCCTGCCCACTGCCTGGCAACACTAGTTTACTAGTGTTGCTAGGGACAGAGAGGGACTTGATGACGCAAATTGCATCATCTAGCCCCACTCCCATCCCTATGAAACCCTTGAAAGGGGTAATTGATAGTCAAAGGGTGGGGCTTAATGATGCCATTTGCATAAAATGCGCCATTAAGCCATGCCCCCTGCCTGCATCTATGGATCACGGAGGGAAACTGCACACCACCAAAGGGGACGTGGCTAACTCATTGTGGGCGTGGTGAAGCCATTGGGGGTGTGGTCATCCCAGGGCCGGCCCTTGCCAATCTGGTAACCGAGGCAAGATTTTAGTTGGTGCCCCCTAGCAGAAAATCCTTAACTTCACGACTTTACCACAATAATGTAAATGAGGTATAATTTTTATTATTAACGCTTAGTTATATAGCGCCACAAATTGTCGGCAGCACTTTTTCATTCACATCAGTCCCTGCCCCTATAGGAGCTACATACTAAGGTCCCTAACACATATATACATTAGGGTTAATTTAGTCAGCAGCCAATTAACCTACCGGTATGTTTTTGCCCCATTTAATACTATATCTACTGACTTCTCAATACAATAAAAAGAGATTTATAGTGACCACAATCCAATACAGAGAACATTCTAGTGACCAAAACCCAACAGAGAGACTTTATGTTTTATTTATTTTTCCAGGTTTTTCCGTCTTAATTAAAGGTTTGTTTTGCTCTTTGTGTGTCCATATAGTTTTTCTGCCCCATTTGTTTCCATCCATGAATTCTGTCCCCTTCTTGTGTGCCTATGTAGCCTTTCTGCCCCCTCCTTATGTCCATCCATTGTTTCTGACCCCTTTTTGTGTCCATCCATTGTTTCTGCCCCTCTCTTTATCCATCCATTTTCTGCCCCCTCTTGTGTCCATCGATTGTTTCTGCCCCTCTCTTTATCCATCCATTGTTTCTGCCCCCTCCTTATGTCCATTCATTGTTTCTGCCCCTCTGTTTATCTATCCATTGTTTCTGTCCCCTCTTTGTGTGCCCATCTGGTGTTTCTGCCCCCTCCTTGTAGCTACCCATTGTTTCCCCCCTATTTCTGTGCTGCTATCCATACTTTGTGAACCTTTGCGAATTTATTAAAATATTTCTTTATACAAGTCTCACCTGTGTCATCGTTCTTCATCGTTTCCTATCCTCCGCGGCGTGCCCTCTCTGCAGTAAACACGCTGACATGACAGTCATGTCAGCGTAATGATGGAAGCAGTGCAGGACTGCGGAGTCCCTGGGTATGAAGGGGTGGGAGCAAGAGCGCTGCAGTGTGCATAGTGGTGAGTGGGGAGCGCCGGCTCCGGACACTGACAGACGCTCCTCCACCGCACACCATTGCGCCCCCGTCAACCCCCCCCTCCCGTTCCAACGCTTCTGTTTTCTCTGGATGACATTGTATTTTATCTGAAAACTTAATGGAGATAGGAATCTAGGGCACTGGGCTTTAGGGGGTTGCCTTGGTCTGAACCTGATGAACATCAATAAAGTGTTAATCTTAAGGCTCTACTGCCATTTTGGTGTTCAGCATGACATGCTACTCATGGGCTTCACAGGTTTTTTATATTTATTCATTTATGGCGAGAAAAAGGAAAGCCAATATGCAATTAAGGACAGGTAAATTATGCAGCTGGCATTCAAGCTATCTAGGAAGGGACCATGAATGATTTAGATTAGAATGGCTTAATCAGGCCCTGGACAGGGATCAATAGAAAAGCTAAATAATGTGACAAAAAAACAAAACCTCATAAAACAGTTTTAATTTATGTCTTTACAAATCATGTAAAGTAAGAGATTGGGCACGATGTGCTATGAACAACGTCTTTAATGTGTAAATTGTAAGGGGATCCAGAATGATGCCACGGTTGCATACAGATTGCGTGTCAGACATTTTATTTGCTACTGAAGACAAAATACAGCTTTTTTTTATATAATTTTTCTTAAGTTGACCTGCTACCACTGAAAGAGCTGCCTTATGCAGAAATACAGCAAATTACCACAGGCAGGGGAGAATGGATACTCTGAGGGTCAGATTCAATTAGCTTCGCAGCAGCGTATTTTGCGGTGCGAAGCCAATTCCGTGCGCATCAAAATTCGCCTATTTTTCATACTGTATATGACTGGAAAAAGCGCAGCGCATACTTTTTCCCGTAATCGCGGATAATTGAATCTGGCCCTGAGTGTTTATTAACAGTAAACATGGAAGTAGTTGGCTTTCAGCAATATTTCTTTATTTATCCTATTGAAAGTATTTCTCTGGTAGCCTCTGGCTACAAGACATGAGATTTTGCTTTTACAGATTATGGGCCGTATTCAGAGATCCGTCTGGCGATCCGTCGGCAAATATACGCACGGACGGAGCAAGTAACACCCACCAAAACCACAGTCACTCCCCTTGCTAATCCTTGCCCACGGAGACTTCTGCCTCCATAGAGCAGCTGTAACTTTCTATGGCCTTTTCCAAGCGTATGTGTCCTCCGTCCATGAGTATCTTTATAATCGAACCCACTTACCTTCATTTACGTGCCTCCCCCTGCCCATTTCTATGTAAATTTCTCCGTGCGTATTTTTCCATGAGAGATCCGTGCGGATTTACCCACGTCTGATTCACAAGTCCGTCCGTGAGGCACTTCCGTGCGTATAGTTTACGTGAACAGCATATAAAAAGTCACTACGCATGCGCAGTTGAAATGTACTTAAAAATACACACGGAAAACGGAGAAAAACCGGATCTCTGAATACGGCCCTATATTGGAAATAACGGGAGGACATTCAAAATGAGATGGCAGAAAGACTATCAGATGACAGGGGATAGGTAAAATTGTGTATTGCATAGATAAATGTAAGATTATACATTTAGGGATAAAAAAACAAGCATGCAATCTATAAATTAAATGGGGTAAATTTAGGAGAATCTTTAATGGAGAAGGATTTGGGAGTGCTTGTGGACAATAGACTTAGCAATAGTGCTCAATGTCAAGCAGCAGCTGCAAGGGCCAATAGAGTATTAGCATGTATAAAAAGGGGCATAGATGCAAGGGAAGACAGTTTAATTTTGCCACTATATAAATCATTGGTATATGCAGTTCAGTTCTGGGTACCAATCCGTAAAAAAGACATTTTGGAACTAGAAAGGGTTCAGAAAAGGGCGACAAAATTGAAAAAGGTATGGAGTCATTGAACTATGAGGAAAGGCTAGCCAGTTTAGACATGTTTACTTTAGAAAAGAGGCGTCTAAGAGGAGATATGGGACTGTATCCAGACCTATGGGCACCTTACGGCCGCTGAGGTCAGTACGGCGGGAAGTGTCCATATTCCTACCCTAACGTTTACGATCAGCAGCTAATGGGGCTTCACCCGTCCCATCCCCTAATCTGCATGCCTATCTCCGCCTTTACGGTGGAGATACAGCATGCGTAAAGGGGGGGAAAGCCGCCTTTTCATAACAACCATCAGCCACCAGCCCTTACGGCGTCATATGGAGGTTGTGCACATACGCACAACCTTCAGAACAGGGAAATTACGGCCGAGCAGGATGTAATTCCCCTGGCGGACGTTGTTCTGGATACGGCCCATGATTACTATATACAAATACCTCAAGGGTCAATACAGAGAACTTTCAAAGGAACTTTTTACCCCAAGGACTGCACACAAGACACAGGGCCAGCAAAGGTTGTGATGGCAGTTTCACTTGATATGTTTAAAAAAGGGTTAGATACATTTTTAGCAGAAAAGGACATCCAGGGTTACCAGAACCATTAATTTAAATGAAGGACAGTAGTGGAGCCAGGGAGCAATAGGACGTCCATCTTGGGTCACCAGGGATTTTTATTTATTTATTTATTTTTTCCAGATTGCAACAGTTTGGAGGTTGCTTCATATGGATTAACTTCAAATATAAAGATAGGGATTGCAGGAGATCCAAAATAGGTTGAACTTGATGGACTGGTGTCTTTTTTCAACCTCATCAACTATGTTACTATAACCATCTGCATAGAGATGATACTGAAATCCAAATTACTTCATTAGTTGTTTAAGGAAAGTGGTATATATAGAGAAGAACAATGGACATAAGAGCCTTGTGGGACAAATAAAGGAAGAGCAGGGGAGGTGAAATTAGAAAGGTCGATTAAGTAAGTAGGAAGTGAAGCTGGAAACAACTGTCTTGAATACCTAGGGATTGTTTCATTTCTATGAGAAAAGAGTGTTCAACAGTATCCAAAGTAGCATAAAGACCCAGGAGAATTAGTAGTTGCTAGTGATCTTTAGATTTTGCAGTGATTAAATCATTGACCACCTTGGTCAGTGCAGTTTCGATGGAGCGATGGGAACAATAGCCTGATTAAAGGGGATCAAAAAAATGTGTAAGGAGAGGGCGTGCTTGGGGTGAGTGGATGGAAAATCTCTCAACAGCTTTTACGTGCATGGAGGCTAAGAAATTAGTGGATAATTTGAGAGAGAGTTTGAGTGACATGTTTGTTTACTCTGAATTGATCAGTGCATACTTCAATAAAGGTTATATACCAGTAGAGAGAGGGAGAGATTGCAGAGACGTAGCTAAGGTTGGAATTAGCACACAAAATTGACATAATCTGAGGGTGCAGGATCAAAAGGATAGGTACAATCGAAAAGAAGAGGGAACAAAAGCTGATACTTCCTCTTTATGTAAAGGAATAGGGACATTGGGCCTGATCCAGAACAACGCCCGCCGTCGCTAGGACGGCGGGCGTAAGATCGGCTTTTCAGCCGATCTGCGCATGCGCCGGGCAGATGTTGCCCGGCGTTGCTACGGCAACGCCCGATTGTGGA
>WWET01002188.1:194638-215801 GCA_011038615.1 Limnodynastes dumerilii
CGGGCGAAGCTAGGGTAGCCTTCAGCCGGCGTAAGGAAGGGGCCATACGCCCGCACAGGGGGAGTGCCAGGGGGGAGTCAGCGATGTAACGCTGACCGTTAGTACGCTCAGCGCTACATCGTTGATCTGGATCAGGCCCATTAACATATGTAAAAAAAGTAACCATTAACAATACATTATACAATATAATCATGACCTCATTTACAAAACACATATACGCATACTGCATGAAGTTAGAAATAAAATGATCCTCTTTGTATGGAGACTTTTACAAAACATTTTAAAAATAAGCATTTAAAAAATGAAAACGACACAAACAACCAATACAGTTAAATATAAGAAAATGTAATGGTGTTTGGTCACAACATTTTAATTAAATAAAAAAAAACCTTCACAAACTCTAAACAAATATTGCCACCTTTACAATGTTAAATGTTAAATCAGCACAGGATAAAATAAATTAGCCTTTTTTTGTGTCATTTAAAATCACACCTCCATTGATTATAAACATGCAGCAGGTGTGGCCTGCACTAAGTAAGAGTAGACGCATGGCCTTACAGCAAACAATACGGTTCTTCAACTTACGAGTGGGCGAGGGCTACCTTAACTTTTCCCGTGCGTATGTTACTTTCTGCAAGGCACTGCTACTTGTGAATCGGTCCTAACTCTGCTGGCACGCCCATACTGTACATTATTACAATGTGCAGCTCATTTGCATTAAGAGTCTTGCCCCTCTAATCACGCTTGCAGGACTCGTTCTGTGCCGATGAATACATCATTCCTAAGTCATCTGTGTATGTGAACCAGTCGCCCATGGTTTCCGTGCGTATATTTGGGTTCTGGGCATGCGCAGTTTATCTGATCGTAAAAACACGCACGTATATTCTACACTTACTTAAGTATGAACATGGTCCACTGTTATCATCCCAGACTTCTTATATACACCATATATATTATAGTATGTGCCATTCCCATGCACATATATTCTTCATATAGTGTTGTTTTCAAAGATCTGTATTACATATGGAGTATATTAGTGGTCTGGACATGACACACAGTAAAATGTATGTAACAGTACATGATAATAACATGAAGCTGCACAATCCCATGTGGCAGAATGTTTTTCTTTCACACCCCTTTACATACACTTTATTTTTTTGCCAAAAGTTACTTTCCATGCATTGTTGCTTCTTTCAGACATGTTAGTGTCGTCCATACCTATTTATACTATACGAATGCCTTAATATATACTTCTGTTTGTGATGAAGGAGCTAATTTATTGTGACAATACAGCAAATAAACATTTTCTTACTTTCCAAACAGTAAGACTGTCCCCTGAGCATTCCTGAGAAATTGTGTTTACATTACTGGAGCATTTTCTAAAGGAGCATTTTCAGAAGCGACACCAGGGAAAGCAGTTTGTAAGTCACCGTGCCATGTTGTTATAATGATTTATTTAGCACAGGGATCTTGGCATAGCTGTACTTAAAGCTGTATTTGTCTTCCAAAGGAATAACCTTATAAAAAAAATGTAAGTAAAGAAAACATTTTATTTATCTGCACATAAAACTGTTAATGAGGTTTTAAACTACAGAATCATTTAGATGTGTATAGCCATAGAATAGAAGTTGAATCCTTCTTCAATTTAGGTAGACAACAATTCTTAATGCTAATAGCAATATATATGACATCTATACTCCAATTTTAGATGGTTCCTTAGATCTCCCCTGAGATTTCAAGCTGTGTCAAAACGTACATTGATACAATCATCAATGATTTATGCTTGACTTCTGATTGTTAAGTTATAAGGAATTGTCTCCTTTAAAAACCAACCAATTTAGTGCCATGTTGTGGGATACCTTAAGTTCGAGGCTACCAATTTCTTGGTGGCATCATGCAACAAAAAAAAATAACTTAATGGGTCGTATTCACACTTAAGAAAGTGCTGCTTTTTCTGTGCATATTTTTAGGATCGGATAAACTGGGCATGCATGGTAACTTTTTTATGCAAGCTACGTATGATTTCGGCACGGAAATCCATTAGGCGCAGACTTCAAATCCGTGCTTAGTGAGATACGTCCGAAGGGGCGTGCCAGTCCTCCGTATTTAGGAAGTGAAGTGAAAGTGGGTGGGAGGCATTTAAATGGCCTGATATGGGCACGGTAAAGAATGTATGAACGTACCTAAGCAACTTAAGCACAAATATACACATGTAGAGTTAAGGTTGTGCTATGGTGGCGGAAGTCTGCTAAAATCCGTAAGTGTGAGGGGAGTGTCTAAGCAGGAAGCATCAACAGTGAGATACTGACGATATCTCGGGCCCAGGAACGTATTTGCCCCCTCGGTTTCTGTTCATATTACTGAACTTACATTTGTATTTATAGTTTTTACTAGTATTACTATTTCAGCAATGCATGATATAACCCATTTGATTTTTTACAGTTTAAACAGCAGATGTTGATATGCTTAGATGAAATCCAAAGTGGTGTTCAGGTGTCTGTGACTATTTTGATCAGCTCAGCAATTGTTTTATGTTTTTAATGTATGGAAAGTGTATCTTCTAAAGACTTTTAGTAAATATACCTTGATATTTTTGTAGTATTTTTGTAGTATTACAAAATAAGATTTTTTTTTTTATATATTTCCTGATTATACTTGCCATAAGTATAAATGGTTGCACTCATTATATAGAAGTCTAAAGAAATTGCAATTTTTGCTATTTTCCCTGATAAGACTGCTTAATTAAATACATTTGGTATAAGGCTTATCTTTTTTTGGGAATGATTCTTACACTAATTCAGGGAATTTAGATACTCTTCTGTGTCTGTTTATCAGATCTTCTTTGCCTTGGAGACAATTAAAATAAGATTAAAGTTAAAATGTTTTATATTGTCACTTTGGCTTGAGTATTTTACTCCATATTAATAGTTAAAAAAGTTATATATGCCTTTAATGACACATGTTGTCATACTATTATATATGATATTGTCAATTCATTTAATTTCTATTGGTATTAAGTTACACTTTAAACAGAAAATGTAAATGTAGCTTTTACTTTTAGTCAATACATAAAACTCTTGCTTTTGTATGTGATAATTCATGATATTGTTGTGTACACATAAAATAGTGCTCAGATATATCTTTCCCCAATACATGGAAAACACTGCCATGTATGGTGTGAAATGCCATGTAAAGAGACACTCTTTATTCACCATTTAGTTGTAATCAGGACTCCAACTGAGCATGAATAATGGAGCTGAAGTCATCCATTCATGGAGACACAAGATGCAATCAAATACTGGCAGTTATGTAAGAGAACATGACTTCAGTAAAGAAGACAGAAATGACAATTACAGTTTGTATTTTTGTTAATCAGCTGCACTGTCAATTAATTTTAGGTTTTCTATAAAGATGAAGAAGTCAACGGAGCTCCTATTCATAGTTTTCACTTTAAATACTCCAAATATTTTTTGCACTGATTCTTTAACACTTAGTAGTCACTGAGGCTGCTGTTTTTTACAATTATTTTTCTTTGCAGTTCCAGTCACATCTAAATGGAGCTAGAGACTCCCCTTTGGGAGTACAGGACAACAATTTGGTGGCACAGGACTCCCCTTTAGAGGCACAGGACACACCCCTTTGATGCAGCACCTTAATGGTAGTATTACAATCTCCCTGATACTTATTTGCAACAGGTGGCAAGTATGTTATGATGTGAGAAGAGAAAATGGCTAAATTATTGGAGTTGGAGGTGGAATTTGTGCAGGTGAATTCATTACACACGCTACACTGGACTGTGTAATGCACAACTTAATGTTTTTATTGCACAATCCTAATCTGTAGGAGATGACCAGCAAGTTGTTTAGCCCATATAATCACCATTGTCGTTATTTTTTAGCAGAACCTGACTGAAATAAGGTATCTATGATTGAAATTCAGTATGTTGTGATGATAATTACATGCTAAATGATTGAAAGTAAATGCTGAACTTGGTGAAGTCTTGATGTCTTGGTGCATAATCATGTTTGCATTTTTCATATCTGAATAAATAAATAAACAAGAAAATAACACAGATTATTGCATGATAAATTGCTATAAATTTTCAGCTGCTCTCTGCTCTGGGAGTCTCTAGGCTGGAATATCCTCCATTGGTGCAGGGTAGACAGCTGACAAATGGCTCCCTATTATAATATAGCAATCATCATTTGCTTATTAATAAAAGCATTAAGATAAATTATGAAACCAATATTCCAATTGTCAACACAACATGTATTAACATTAGTAACACAATTACATATATGCATAAACAAATTTAAAAAAATGTATCTCTGTTTGCAATGTTGTTACATCAACAAATCGTTTTCCTATGTAGCCTCAATTCACAAATCCAACTCTTGATGGTAAGTTTAAATGGCAAAATTATGGAAGAAAAAAATAAGAAGTTTAGTGGGAAGATGGTGGCTCACATAGACCAGAAAGTGTAATCTGCCAGTTGGATCCTAAAGAATTGGATATTATTGTGCTGGACCAATATTTCAGAAACATGCTTGCAATGATATTGGATATTTTTGCAGGTATTGCAATATTTAAAGATGATTAAGTCAACATCAGATAACATCAGACATGCAATTAAATAAGATTTTGGCCTCTATTTATAAAGATCATTTTACTGTGATAAAGCCTGTTTTCATGTGAAAAGTGTGGTATATTTATAAACCATGCAATGCTACAGTATCCATGGCGATGCATGTACATAACACATTTTACACTCCGCTCCCAGCATAAAGCTAATGCCAGCTCAGGCTGGCATTAGGGTTTAAGTATTCCAGCGATTTGTTTTTAATTATTATATTTAACAATAAACAATAAATAAATACTTTTAAAATATCAATGGTTGTAAAAAAATAAATTAAAAAAAGCAAAATTTACCTCTCCGGGAGACACGTCCGACTCTGAAGATTTCAGAGTCTTCATAAGCAGACACTGTGCACGTGCAGCGTTTTTTGTAGAAATTTTTCCCGCACAGGAGTCTCTGCACATACGAAGTATGAATGAAATGTCCTGTGATGAGCCTAGAGATCATCGCGGGACCTCGCAAGGTAGGTAAGTTTTAATAAATTAAATGAAGGAAGCTGCCAGGCTCGCTGTGAGGAGGTGAGCCTGGATCAGCTGCATTCATTTAAAAATGAAGACCTATATAAATAGAGCCCTTTGTCTGCTTTCCCATTTTTAACATACGAATGCATATATGTGTGTTTAATGTTTACAGAAATATTGGACCGGATCCAGAGCTCCACACATGTTCCGTATGTACCGAGGTCTGGGTGTACGCATGCAGGTGGTAAGTGCACTCCCATGGCCCTCTCCCTCACATGCAGACTTTGGACAAGATACGTGTCCATAAACCTACCTTAAGTTATCCGCAGAGATCACACAGATCAATGCGGAACGCCTAATGCCGCACACAATGACTTTTAAGCATTTCTATCCTTGCCCCTTCCCCCCTGCTTGGTTTAGGATGTGGAGGGCATGGCATGCCCCTGGTATGGATCTCCTTGCATACGAAATTGCATTCTGCTACAAAACATCTGGCGAGAGCATACTTCTAAGGTGAGGGCTTCCTAGAAACAGTAGTTACTGTTATTCCCTAGTCAGCCATTTTTTTTTTGCACTGTAAAAGGTGCAGCCATGTTAAGCTGTAACTGCCATCACTGGGCTGATCATGTGACTGGTTACATCAAGCAGGGTTGTCATGGTAAGACTGAAAGTCAATTCCCAACTGCCCATGATCAGTTGTGACTGCTACATATGGCCTCTGCTAGATTAACATCACATAGGCTAAGGTAAGCCGATTATATAAATGTCTATTGGTAAAGATTTATGTTCAGGCTAATGTGCTAATGATATTAGTAGTTCATATGAATGGAAAGTTTGTTTGTTTTTGTTTGTTTGTTTATCTTTTATGTATACTTACGTCCATTTTACTTATAAGTCTGACTTACCAGTTTTCCTTGTTTGTATAGCTGTGTTATATGTAAATAAATTCATCATTATCTAATATTCTTCTTTTAAACTATTTAAATGAATAAATGTTTAATGTGTGAAACCTTAAAGTAGTTGATATTAGACGTTCTCATAAAAAAATAAAATATTTGACTGTAATTTAGTTAAACATCAGAACTGAAGATCCGGTCCATTATTATTTACCTTGCTGGGAAGTTTTATCTTTTAAACCCTATATTTATATCATACATTGGACTAATCTATAACCACATTGTATATACAGTATATACATGGAAATGTGCTGATAAATATTATAATGTGTAATATTCAATATTCTTTACATGCATATAAATGGATACATGCTTAATATTTGAAATTGTAAAGTTAAATGAAATATTCCATTCTCACTGAAAGACATATTGGATTCTACCTCAGTACTATCTATGAACACAAGTTACTGTTATCCACCATGACTGGGTTGATCATGTGACTGATTACATCACAAAGATCTAGTGTTGTTACTCATCCTTGCACCCAAAAGTCAGTTTCCAACTGTCAATGATCAGATGTGACTAGTACATATTGCCTCTTCTATATTTACATTACATAGGCTAAGATAAGATGGTTTTACAAATGTCATTGGTAAAGATCACCACATGGTATATATAACTGTCTTACGCGTAAATGAGCTAAAATATTATAATGTGTAAAATGTATTATATCTATTTAAATGTATACATGTTTACTATTTAAAAATGTAAAGTTAGATTAAATATTCCATTCTCACTGAAAGACATGTTACATTCCACCTCAGTATTTTCTATGAACACAAGTTACTATTATCCACTATGTAGACATAACATTTCCTACCAGGCTTTTTATTTTTTTTTATTTTTTTATTGCAGCTACGTTGTAATTGCCATGATTGGGCTGATCATGTGACTGGTTACATCACAAATATCTAGTGTTATGTCACTCATCCTTGCAAAAAAAGGTAAGTTACCAACTTAAATATCTTATAATACTTATAAATCTTCATTGGCAAAGATTTAGGTGCAGACATATGTGATGAATAGAATTTACACTTGTTATGTTATGCACTAATCAGACATAACATTTCCCAAATGTACATAGGAGCCAGACTAGTTGCTTATCACAACACTTGCTATGTAGGGTCAATATTTGTTAAACTTTGTGTCCTGTAACCCAATGCACTCAACTTCTTCATCAGTGATAAAAAAAAACAGGGCACAGAAAATGTAAAATTTTCAGCACTGTTGGTGGTGTTGACAGAAGGGAGGAATGGGGGATGGGGGTTCTTCATACACAAAGAATAACAAGTCCTGACAAACAAAATATTTTGATTAAAGTGTTATTACCGCAAGCAGAGGTACAGAAGATTTGGGAGGATGAATCCAATTCTTACGCAAAACCACTATTTTTGAAAGCTACTCTTTCCATCAACAAGAGGTAGACAGGGTTTTAAAGGGAAAGCTTTACATCTTTGTTTATTTATTGTCCTAAAGTGTAACAATAACGTTTTAGTACATCACATTATCATGCCTTGGTTACAAGAATCAAATAAACTGTACATATTCCAATCAACAAAGAATACAAAGCTTATTCAGGATTATGACAGGTGTGTACAACAATAAATAAATTTATCCAGATTCTAAGATTTAACATATAGGCAGAGAGAAATAGAAGTCTTGTTATTAACTCAACGACATTTCATATGGTACATGTCCATTCAGTTCAAGCTCAGGGGGAGGGTCAACACTTATTCTATCTATAGTTGGGTCTCCCATCATCACCCTAGTTAAATACCAAGAAGTATCTTTAAAACCTGCATTAAGCTGACGCCGTATGTCTAATGCGAGCTTACCAATATATGTCTCCCAGGTATCAAAAAAGCGTTCAACCCGCTTCTTTTTATCCAACAAGGTTTCCACCCAGTCCATACGAAATGCCACAAATAATTTCTCTATATACAGGGAAAATGGAATTTGGTTTACACTAGTCCAATTCTGAAGAATTGATTTCTTAGCCACTGCCCCCATCATAAACACCAGTTTCCTACAACCCCTAGCGATTCTCTGATTGTCAGGCAGTATCACAAACAAAGCCTATTCAGGTGTGAAAGGCACAAAAGAAATTAAGTTTGCTTTTGCATGGCGTTTCACCTTTAACCAAAAATGCCGTATCACTGGACACTCCCAAAGACAATGATAAATTCCTGCATCATTTGCTTGGCATTTTGGACAGTTCTGGGCGGTCCCGAGCCTCCTTGCGAATCGCCTTACGAGGCGAGATGTAACCTCTATGAAAAACATTAAGACTCAGTTCTTGATACGTAGAAGATAGCAAAAATTTTCGCGATTGAGTAAGTGCCTTCAAAAGGGTTGTCATAGTGAGATTAGGGAACTGGGAAAGCCATTGTGAGAGTCCAGATTTGATTTTAGTGTGATCAAGGTCTTCTCTAAGAAAGCGATAATGGGTAGAAATCACTTTCCTTTTAGGAGGATGGTGAGAGAGCAGAGAGTTGAGCTGATTGGCCCAGTCTGATAATGTCTGTACATAGTGCTGAGATTGCATAAAGCCTAATGGTAATGCCTTTATCGATTCTAACTTTTCTCCTGCTTCTACAAAGGTCAATGCTCTCTTTTGCGACCTATGAATGAGATGTCCTACACAGCTAATACCTCCTATCCTCCAGATATTAAAGGGGTAGGTAGCTGCACCAAACTGAAAATCAGTATTTTTAATAAATGGGAGAAATATGTGCATTTAAATTAAATCTACGTCGGAGTATATGCCACACTTTTCGCATGCTCCATAACAATGGATTTTATACAATATGTACTGGTAACTCTTGATCAAATTGATGCAAGAAAAACTTCAAGTCTATCCCTTCTAGAAACTCCTTTTCCAATGCTGTACAAGTATATATCTCTGTGTCCTATAGCCAATCCCTGAGATAGCGTAAAGTCGCTGCTATCTTCAGAAGGTGACGTCAGGAACAGTAGAGCTATACTGTACAGTACTGTACAGCTCTACTGTTCCTGACGTCACCTTCTGAAGTTAATCAGCGCCCCCTACTGCCAGGAAGTTATATTGAAGACGCCAGGATCAAGTAAAGAAGGTTTCTTCGGCATCTCCAGCCAAGAAGATTTTTGAAGCGTGAAGAAAAGAACAAAATTCTGCATTTCAAGAAAATTAGAAGTCTCCCAAGATGCGGACATCTAATGGTGAGTTTAAAAATATTTTTTATCATTTTATTTTATTGTAACACTTTATGTATACCACTTACTTTAGGAGAGATGACCACCTAAGGTAAGTGCATACACGTAGGGGGTAATGTTAGTTAGGTTTACATATTTTTACACATGTAACACTTTATTAAAGATTTGTAGGGGTTAATGTCTGTGTAGTTTTTTTTTTTTTTGGGACACACACTGTCAACGGAGAGCTGCATGGCTACAAGTGTAGCCATGCTGTATACACAGAATTACAAGGATCACCTTTGCTGATCCTTTTAATTCAATGACTACAGCATGGCTACACATTGCAGCCATGCAGCACTTTGGATTTTTAAGCACAAAAACACATGTCTGTTATACAGACATGTGTTTTAATGGTCGTGATCGGCCAAAAAACATACATTCGCCCCTCTATAGAGGCGAATGTATGTTTTGTGATTTAAAGGCGATTTCACCGCGATCACAGTGAAATCGTCTTTAGTGAATTACAAACTTCCTATGTTTGTAATTCAAAAAAGTTGGGACCCCGAATTTCGGACCCACGATAAAAAAAAAAACGAAAAATCGTGTGATTTTTAGCTTAGTGAAAACCCTTTGGCGATTTTTAAGCTAAAAATCACACGATTTAAGGCCATTTAGCCCAAATCGAGCTTAATGAATGAGGCCCCTAGTAATTAATTGTCTCCTGTAACAAGACTAGATGGTAATTGGGCTATAGAGGGGCCCGTGGTTGTAGTATGAAAAAAAACATTGGAAAAATTTAGACTTATTTAACACATATCCTTTCCCAAAGGTGCCCCTGTTGATTACGCCATTCCTGAGGCTTTGACCAGCATTTGTATCAGCCTTTTGAAGACACCTTAGACATAGTGCATGGCTTTGGGGAAGAGGCTTGATGAGAAGATTGATGTTGAACTGGCTTTCTGTTTGCTTCCCCTCAATCCTGTCTCATTCCCCTATATAGGTTTGCATATGTCTGGCACTTTTTTTGTCAAATTTTTGCCCATGGGAAGCTCAGTGTCCAGTGCATAATTTGAAGCATTTTGTACCTTCTTACACTGGCAAATCGTGGTCAGGATGGGTCATCCAGGTGTGGCACACTAACTGGTGGTAGGCCCATGTGACTCATACACTTGCGTGGAGATGCTTTTTTCAGTTAAGGCCCTGTTGTATTCCCTTGGGTTTCTAGTTGCGCATGATAAAACCGAAGGCCCAATTTTACACCTTTCTTACTTATAGAAATTGATACTACCATAGAAATCTGTAAGCTCCCACAGGATAAGGTCCAGCAGCTTAGAGCAGGAATCAAGGGTGTTTTCTCCCCCAAATTTTTTTTTGCAGACAGGAAAGATTATTGGCCAATTTAACTCTCACCCCTGGGCACATGTACAGTCTTCTCCCCAGAAAATGTTACCAGCCGGGTGGTATTAAATAGTAGCTGGGTGGGGACAGTGTGATACTTTGCAATAATAATACTTGATGGGATGCAGACATCTGTTCCCACTGCGGAGCATCTCGCTGGTGCTGCACTTCTGGAAGCTGAGCTGAGGCATCAGAAACTGCCTTTCTTGTAACTATTTTGTTCTGTTGGTTGCGAGCTACTAATGGAGGCAACGAGACAGGCCTGGTGCTGGGGTGTTTATCACCCCACTGCAAACTATAAATTTGTGCTCTTCTTTTTAACAATTTAACATTTAACAAAAGTGACTATACTTCAATAGAGTATCCATGTGAGTGTTCTAAAATACAGAACACAATCTTGTAACCACAATATAATAAAGCAAATTATAGTCTCTACTATACAGACAGCTTCTAAGTTTCTGCAGTACAATTCCCACTGCATACAAGTGTCTGCCATACAATACTGACTTCATACTAGTGACTGCCATACAATACTGACTTCATACTAGTGACTGCCATACAATACTGACTTCATCCTAGAGACTGCCATACAATACTGACTTCATCCTAGAGACTGCCATACAATACTGACTTCATACAAGTGACTGCCATACAATACTGACTTCTTACTAGTGACTGCCATATAATACTGACTTCATCCTAGAGACTGCCACACAAGATTACATTAGATCTTAGGGCTATATCATACAGACATCCTAGTGACCCCAACCTATCTTTTTAGAACGTCTCATATTATGGCTTTATTCCTCTGTGTGAATGAGGCTGACATGACCTTACATCATGCCAGCGTCACACTGAAGGAAGCTGCAGGTACTCTATGATTTCCAGCTTACAGTGGTTGTCCTCTGATAGATGTACAGACTTTCTGCTGCTTCTGTAGGTATCGGTGCAGCAGTGCTGGAAAGCATCTACAGCCCATCCAAGGAAAGCTGGGACTGAAAGCTGGAGATCACAATCAATGTTTTGATCAGGGCTGGCTGGGTGGTAATCTAAAATAGCCGGGTGGAGCACCCTGGGGAGAACACTACATGTATGTTTATTCCCTGGCTTATTAGTTAACTTGGCCATTAAAAAAATGTCTTGCCAATTTTAATGGAGTCAGGGTTTGGCTATCATCTCCTGTTTCTAGAGAGTGGGGAGCTGCAACTACAGACTGATGCTGCGGGGGGAAGGTGCTTCAGAGCTTTCTTTGATGGGGATTGGTGCACTGCCTCATGGCCTGTAACATGGACATCGTCAGCCTGATGTACTACTGGAGCTTTTCCTTATTGTCATCACTGTTGTCATCACTGTTGAGTTGTGAAGTCACACACTTCCTCCCAGTGAGGTGCTTAGCCATATCCCCAAAGCCCCGTCTGACCCTTGTTGACCCTGCATTCATTGTTCTTTCTTTGCAGTCTAGGAAACATCGGATGGATGAGTGCTGACTGGAAGCGTGGACCAACCCGGAAGACACCCACACGAGAGACAGAAGCGACTCGGTCACCAAACCGTGAGTGAATCTTCGCTAAGTTCCCTTTTGACCTTCTTACAAAGACATCAACCATGGGAAATTTAAACAGTCTGTTAACAGTTTAAGATAAGCTTTTCTCACCATGGTGTGAAAAAAGTACCATGGCGAGGAAAGCTTTATCTGGTCACATCTGTAGTGTATTGTGACTTTGAATACTAACGGGTCACATCTCTCTGTAGCTTTATCCCTCTGTGTAAAAGTTCTGTCATTTTTACCTTATTGCATTTTATTTTAATTTTACAAATACCAATCTGTAAGTACAGGGAAAGGATATTTCATTAAAAGGAGTGCATTACAAATGCTCCAAATAACTGCGTCTAAATATGTGTTCTGAAGTATTGGAGACTTTAGCAAAAATATTTTGTTGACAATACCATTAATTAACATGAGCTAAGTAACTAATCCTTTACATGAATTAATCAAGATAAATGTTTATTTGTAAATCATTTTTTAAATCAACACTAATGGATTTTTGCATCTACAGAAGTGCATTTGCATTTTCTGTTACTGGAAGTGCCACTGTGAGTCTCTTTGACACTATATAAATGTAGGTCATCTTAGCACTACTAATAGCTTCACTTTCTGCCTTTATGATCAAGAATAATTATTTTCATTAGTGTGAGTATGTCTATTTATTTCTAATCTATCTTGAATCCTGCATCCTGGCTTGATTCACCACCGGCTGAGTGTGTGCCTTACACTTTATGCGCCTTTTGCTTGAAGAGCTGCACCAGTATATGTAAGTGCAATTGTAGATGTGACCTACTGAGGCTTGGACAGAGTACTACATGAGCTGCAGTGGCTTGCGTTCTGAAGGGCATGTTCAAAGAGAGCAGGGTTGAAGGGACTAAGTTAATGTATAGTAAAGGCATGCGCCCAAGCAAGGTACACTCAATCCAGAGCCGAACACAGACATAAAAAAGGACTTATTTACATTAAAACTTTTGCACCAGCCCCAAGTCATGCTTAAGTCTAAGGGGCTGACCTTCTGTGACCTATTTCAGACCCTTCCGTTACTATGTGACACCTTGGGCTACATTTACTAAGCTGTGGGAAAGGAAAAGTGAAGATGTTGCCCATGGCAATTAGATTCTAGCTCTCCCTTTCCTATTACATACTAAACAACGTCAGCTAGAATTTGATTGGTTGCTATGGGCAACATCTACACTTTTCCTTTCCCACAGCTTAGTAAATCTGTCAGTCTTAAGTGAATTACAAAGTGTCAGAAAGTGTCAGAAATCCCTGCCGATGTATTGTGCATTTCTTAACCGATTTACACAGTAATCAAATTTTTTAAATCTTTTATTAAAATGTATTAAACATAAATGAAAACGTAGCTGCATTGTGCTTAGCTGCTGTTTGCCTGCATGCTACGTGCCATAATTGCTTGCAATCCAAAGGCCCTGTTGTGTGTGTTTATGGATCACACATACCCTCCAACTGTACCTATTTAGTAGTGGTCTGTACTGGCTAAAAGGGCTCCTGTACCATATTCTGACCCAGCAGTTCTCTTCCCTCTTTACTCTCCTTCCAGTCCTGCAGCATCTAATCACTATAGCAGACCTGCAGGGACAGACTTTTACAGATGTAATAAAGTTACAAGACCCTGTCCTGTGAGTTCTTAGTTCATATACACCTTATCATGTATGCAAATAACAGCAGATCAAAGCTACACCCTTCACAGGACAAGTCACACCCCTTCACAGACAGGACCCCCTAGGTGTACCGATTTTCTATAAAAAAAATGCTGTAGGGTATGATCACATATAGTCCGCACTGCTTTTTCCACTCTACATACACTTCATTTGATTTGATTTATTTATTTATTTTAGTATAAACAAGACTGGTTAATAACAGACAGACTGGTTGGGTAAGAGGGCTCTGATCACAAGCAAGTACTATATATCACACAATGGAACCAGCCAGAGTATATGGTAAAAGTGCTCTCAATGCTCTGTATGATCCAACCACACAGCAGTGTTAGTAACAGAGCTGAGGGAATTTTTGAATAGAGAGTGTGAGTGTGTGAGTTTATGTTAATAATGTAAAAGAAAGGAAGAAGTGGTTGTTAATATGATACATAAAGCTTAGGAAGGTTGAGGAATTTGATAAGCTTATCTAAAGAGATGAGTTTTAAGGGAGTGCTTGAAAGTTTGTAGAGTAGTTTATAGTCTTAATGAGCAAGGAAGGTTATTCCAGAGAGGGGGTGTAGCCCGGGAGAAGTCCTGTAACCGGGAATCAGAGCATTTATGCAGTGCAGAAGAGAGTTGTATATCCTGTGATGATCCGAGAGAACGAGCTGGGATATATCTTGAGACAAGTGAGGATATGTATGCAGGTGCAGTGTTGCTTATGGCTTCATAGGTTAGCAAGAGCATTTTGTATTTGATACTGTAGTATACAGGCAGCCAATGTAGAGACTAACAGACTAGCTCTAGTTGAGCGTTTTGCAAGGAAAATGAGTCTTGCTGCTGCATGCAATATAGACTGTAGAGGGGTAATTTTATATTGTGGGAGTCCAATAAGAAGGGCATTGCAGTAATCAATGCGGGAGATAATTAGTGCATGAATGAGAGTTTTAGCAGTTTCTTGTGAGAGATATTTTCAGAATTTGAAAATGTTTTTTAAGTATATATAACATGATTTAATGTTTTTTGGTGTATATAACAGGATTTAGAAACAGATTGAATGTGGGGCATAAAGGACAGTTCAAAATCAAGTGTAACACCTGGGCAGCGAGCTTGGCGAGTAGGGAATATTTCAGTGTTGTCAACAGACATAGAGAGAGCGGGTGGGTAGCTCTTGTTGACAGGGGGGTTGATCCAGCAGTTCTTTTTCTGCTTGTTGGCATAGTGTATTTACGCTATTGTAAGTACTATGCTCTCCCCAGGCACTCCCCACGCTTGTATGTAATTCACTCGATTTACGTTTGCTAAACCCTACCTTATCTTTTCCAAAGGCCTAATCCGGCCCATACTGTACGATTTAAATGCCACCCTCTGCCTACAAAGTGTATTTCCGGGTGTCGCATGGATAACATGCCCTTTCGTTCATATTTATGCTTAAGTTAATTACGTTCAGAATTACGTTGCGTAACATCTGACGCGCATGCGCAGTACATACAAATTGCCAATTTTACGTCAGCGGCTAGCATATGTAGCTCAGGATCTGGCCCCATTTGTTCAATACCCAGTTTCTGATGGCAGATAAGAGCCACTTAGTACATCAGGTCTTCCCTTTTATTTTTTTATCCATATCCAGAGACAATGGGCCTGATCCAGACCTACGTCTGCTTGCGTTTTTACGGCGGGTGTAAGCGTAAAAACGGCCCTTTGTACTTACTGCACATGCTTGGGGCAGATGTTACACTCATGTTACGGTCTGAGAAAGTGACCGTATGGGCCTTGATCGTAACAGCTTCATATTTACGCTCGGGGGTGCGTGCCTGCCATACGATCTCCGTAATTACAAACCGAGGGTGGGGTGAGGCATTTAAATCGTACAGTATGGGCGTGCTAAGCATCATAATCATGCAATGTGCTTACGGACGTACGCAGTTACGCTCAGAAAAGTTAGGGTAGGTTTTGCTGAGCGAAAGAAGACAAAAGTAATTACGACCAAGGGGCTACGCACATGAGCATTTCATGAGCGTAGGTCTGGATCAGACCCAATGCTTCAGAATCTTGGAGAACTCGACCGGCAACATTATTTTTTGATTATAGGGGGTTCTGTATTTCCCACCTAGGTGGCAATCAGTAGAAAGTTCTGGTAGCTCATAAAACTGGTGGCTATTTCCTTCTTTGCTACACTCTTGAGATACCTAATTGGATATCCCCTTAAATGTCTGTATTTATAATAACTCCTTGACATTGTTCTTTAAATATTAGAATTTTGGTTGTTTTTATGTCAAGTGGCAGCTTTCTCTTCATACTTATAGCACTTATCCTCAGCTTTCCATCATTTGCCAGGTCTTATTATGGCCACTGGGAGTTAAACAGAACTCCATCCCCACAGTGCCCAGGGGCTGGGAGGAACCCTCAGAGAGTGCAGGAGGAGAGGAGGTGTGCAGAGGAGCTGTAGAGGAGCAGATTGTGAAACAGAGAATACACAAAGAAACTTACCCTGGCCGCACTTCATCTACTGCTGGATGTAGTCTGTGTGTGGTGATACTTAACAGAGACCGTGTAAAGCTAGTCCATAGCTTGAGTTGAGGGAGACTCCAGCCTTTGGTGAATTGCGTGTGAGCTGAGAGGAATACAAGTAAGATGAGGCTAGTGGGAAAACTGAGCTGACTTGGAGCGGAGCTACTGTGGAGACTGTCATCTTAAAGAGAACAAAGTATTTGCACTAAAGCACTCATCCTCACTTGTAATTCATATTGCATTCACTATTCTGCATAATACATACCCAGGAGGGATCAAATCAATTGGACACTGGGAGTTATCCACATACTACCTACAGGGATTCAGAGAATGCACCAGCATTGAAACCTAGTTACATTGGGGTAAATCCTTGGGTTTGGATTTGCATGCGCACAACATTCTTACGCCGTCATATGGGTCAACGTAAGAAGGTTGTGCGCATGTGAACGTGTGTATGAGTGGCGGCAATGAGTGCTGGTTACACACATGGATCAGCCTTTTTAGAATGATAACCTTTGGCACTGTATTTATACTGCTGATTAATTGTGTTTGGTCTCATTCCAGTGACTCATGTCCTGCCCTTTTCCTTTCACCCAGCAAAATCAACCCTATTAAATAATTGCTACTACCCTTCTTCCCATTATAAATCCTGTTTCCAATTACCCTACTAGTATTCATTATTAGTGTGGTTGAGTACAAGGTTCTTCCCTACTCAACCCCTGGTGGAGCAAGCAAGAGGCCTCATCTCATACACACTGGACAGAAGACTTGGGTGGAGGCACTGATGCTACAATCTACTGCAATACACCACCCCTTACAACACACTAATACTCCATACTTCTTATTAGTCATTTCACTTTTGACTACTGGGCAAATTTCTTTTTTAATTTATAAAGATGTATAAAATAGACATTTTTCTTGTGTATAAGCATAAACATTTTTGTGACTGGGTGTATCTTGAGCATTTGGTTGGGATACAATCTATGTGCAGCTCATATTCAGGAGCACCCACAAAATGCATAATTCAGATTAAAAAAGAAATGTTACAGCTGTTCATGCTGGCAAAACACCATAGTGGAAGTCACATTTGACATTGGTGAATTGTACTATGAATGAAAACATTGTTGTTGTTTTTTTTTAAATAGTGGGCAAACTCAACTGTCATGTGGAACACTTCACTTGAACCACAATAACTTAACACAGTTAAGTTACTTAGTTCAAGGCACCCTTGGGGCCAGATTTACTAAACTATGAGAATGGAAAGTGGAGAATCAGGTCAAATTCTAGCTACCATTCGGTTGCTATAGGCAACATCCCCACTTTTCCAAACCAACAGCTTAGTAAATCTGGCCCCTGGTGTCTCAAGGTGCCCCTAAGCCAAAAGAAATACAGAACAATCCCATTTTTTTATTACATAGGTTTAAACAACTTAATGAAATAAATGAATAAAAAAGTATTTTTATATGTAGTTTGCCCTTAGGTGTCATCCAACTGTAATAAAATATACTTCTTCATATGGACTCCAATACAGCTTGAATACAAATTACCAAATAAACATCTCGCCCATCTTGTGTCTGTCCAGTCCGCTTCTCCATCATTCTATTGAACTTACTCCATCACTGATCTGCACTTAAGGCCTAAAACCCACTCACACTGCAAAATTGAAATGCTTACAGACTTTTGGCAGCCGGAGACGATGCAGTGCCCTGTTGGACAGATCTGTGTGTGTATAGAACTAAGTTCCGTGCACCTGGAGATCCGTTTTGGAACATCTGGTGTGCATATAGCCAGATATTCACTCAACTTTCACCATCAGCGTGCAAAAGTAGGGACACTTTATCAAGTCTGAACCTGACTCATAATGTGTGCCTTGTTTATAATGTGAAGCTAATCAGGAGTGTAAATTAAATAAATGGGGGTATTCAGTTATACATTGGTGTGTCTAAAGTCACAATCTTACAAAGGGGCAGGAAGCCACTATTCATGTAAAACTTTAGATATAATGGGCTGAATCTTGACTTAAGAAGGAGTTTGTAATTAAGGACCTGATTCACACTTAAGAATCTTCTTAAAATAAGAACTTAAAGTCACACCTGGGCTAAACCATGTTGATTGCAGGGGACTCATATTTCATTTGTTGCAAACAGTACTAGTGTTGAGAGGTGTTTTTTTCTAAATAACAGTGTAATAGTAAAGCTGGTCAGTCTCTGTGTGCAGTAAGCAATTCAAAGATATATCCCTGCATGCAAAGAATACAATTAAATTAATAACCCCTGTAATCAACATGGTTTTGCCCAGGAGTGACTTTAAGGGCTCCATTTACTATTGAAATTTTCGGGTAATAATCGGTGTTTTAACACTAAAACGCTCATTCGCCATGGAAATCTGCTGTTTCCATGGCGATGCACAAACACTTCATAAGGCTTCGGCGGCCCGTTGATCTTAACGGGTGCCGAAGCAGTATTACAAGTTACTATCCCTCACTGCCGAAATTCTGATTCGGCAGTGAAGGATGGCGTTAGAGAATTCATTCCAGCAATCTCCCCATATTCCCCCTTCTCCCCAATCTTCCCCCTTTTCCTCCACCTAATAGCCGTTATTAGGGGGAGGAAAAGTGTGGTATGTGTGGGGAGACCGCTTGTATGAAGGAGGATGCGGTCATTAAAAATAAAAAAAATAAAAAAATATTTAGTTTTCTAAACAAAAAAATATAAAAAACAACATTAAAACATTAAAATAATATTAAAAAAATACAAAACTCACCTGTCCGGGAGAAGCGTCCGACTTAGAAGACTCTGGCATGCACACTGGGTTTTCATATTTGGGCTGAAATTTTCTAAGTGCCGCTGTGAAGTATCTGCACATGCGCAGGCACTTCATTTGATATGAAGTGCCTGCGCTGCAGGCAGAGCACTTCGAGGGACCTCGGCAGAGGGGTGAGTATTTGTAAATTTTAAAGGGGAAGCTGCCAGGCTGGCCGCGAACACAGGCGAGTCTGGAGCAGCTTCCCTTCGGGGGAAATGTTATTATTTGTAAATATAGCCCTAAGTTCTCATTTTAAGAAGATTCTTAAGTGTGAATCAGGTCCTAAGAGAGGAAAGTAACTCATGGGCAAAACCATGTTGAATTCAGAGTTGATCCGCATATTTTACTTAAGGCAGGCTTATGTCAGTGTGACTGCCATAAAGCCTGCACAAGAAAGGTAGTGACAGTGGGAGTTCATTCCCCTCTCTCGTTCGTACTGCTAGATCCCCGCACAAACCGAGAGCATGCAGTGGTCTGGATCCAGTCCATAGGGGTTGATGTGTTTTTGCATACCAGGGTTGTTTTTAAAGCCCACTACTCCCTGGTTACAGTATTAATAAACAAGTTTACTTTGCAATACACAATGATAAACAGAGTTTGCTGGTCTTGCATTCAGTATATGGCATCTAATCCCCAAAACTATCGTGCATTATTTATCTGGTTGCTATTGTCCTGTAAACGATTCATTTAAATGGGCTTTTTTTGGCTGTTGTGAGGTTGTTAGAAAAATGAAAATCTTTATGTTGTTATTAAACCTTAATTCTTTTTTTAGTTTGCAAAGTGTTTAACAACGTAGATTTCACTGTTGTGGCTCCGTGGGGAGTCTTATTACAAAGTAATAGACACTTACTCTACTTACCAGTAATTAGAGATAAGTGAAACATCCACAAGCTTTTTTGGCAAATGATTAATTCATGTAATCTTATATATTTCTTCTGAGACATGGACATATTTGATTTTATAAAAAAAAATCATTTGCTTATATTGGATCTAATTTTCTTCCTTATTTGAACCCATAAATAGGTTTTATATATAGTATGTCCTGGTCCTTGAATAGCCAACATAAAACGCCATCTCCAGATTCCTATAGCTAACAATAAGTGTCCTATTACTGCATTTGGTTGTCAGTAGTCATATATATACTCAGTAAAAGGACTATGGGCCTGATCCAGACCTACGCCGATGTGCTGTGCTTACTAAAGCACAGCGTATCGGCATTCACTTTCCCCGACTCTCCACCTGTGCGGGCGTATGGCCCCTTCCTTATGCCGGCTGAAGGCTACCCTATCTCCCCCCGCCCACCTACACTAACCTGAACGTAGGGACGCTGGGGGATGTCCCCTCCAGCCTCCCTACAGCGCTGCTACGGACGCCCGATCCAGGATCGGGCGTTGCCGTCTGAGCGACGGCGGGCGTTATTCAGGATCAGGCCCATTATCTGCCCGGCGCATGCTCAGATCGGCTTTTCAGCCGATCTTACGCTTACGCCCGCCGTCCTAGCGACGGTGGGCGTAGGTCTGGATCAGGCCCTCTGTGCTTTTATTTCTAAATCCAGAGAAATTAAGAATAATCAGAACTGAGATTCTTAGGTTAATAGAGTACTTGGGCGCAAATATCAGTGGGTGTTCCTGTCTCTTAATTAGCAGATGGAATGCTCACCGACCATGGTGAGAGGCTGGGCAAATATCAAATTTCTGATTGGCCAGCCATTCTTTAAATAGCAGGCAGAGATAGTGTGTCCCACATTGGAAACTTCTTGTTCCAGTGTGCTTACCTCTAACCTTGTCTTAACTTGTTTGTCTTGTTTGGCTCCTGTTTTTTTTCTTCCAGCCTGCCCTTGATTTTTTTTCTGCCCTGGATCTTATCTAATCAGTTCCTGATTTCTCCTGTACCTTACCTTGCCTTTACTTAAAATGAAAGCCCATACTTAAAGCAAGTACCTAATCCTATACTTGCACTAGCACACCTAGAACACTCTGAACATAGTGCATTCCTACCCATGCTGTATCTTGTGTGAA
>WWET01002188.1:215828-236296 GCA_011038615.1 Limnodynastes dumerilii
AAAGAGAAACACGTGTTAGATCCATGAATTCTAAAATTTACAAAAAGTAAATGTAGGCTTTAACATATTCAATCATACTGTATATAACTTCTGCTACCTTCACAGACCATACACAAAAACCATTTCTTATTGGTTAATAACTTCTCACTTACCAGAGGTACCACCACATACTGTTGGCATATAGGTACTTTGAGGCATACTCCATCCTCATTTATGTTCTCTGTTTTTAATAAAGTCCTTGCGTAGAAAAAACAACAGTACAAGAGAAGCAGCAATAACTAAGAAAAGAAACAATGTAGTTCAGTTTTTACAAAGTTAATCCACCCAAATAATGATCGTGTAGAAAGTAATTAACCCATTAAAAAAGTAATAAACCCATTGGAAATAATGATTTGCAGCTGGCCCGACAATCCAAATTGAATGTTGTTGTTTTAACTGTGAGAAAGAGACATTAAGCTGTCATGAAATGTTTGTAGCAGTTGGTAAATAGATGAATTGTTTCTGCTCTGTTGACTTTGATCAGAATCTGAAGTACGATTGGAAAAGATTTGGAAAGCTTAAGATTCACACCATAATAGGTCATTATTGAGCTGTATAGTCCAAAAAGTAGAGAAGTTAATTGTGGTTATGTTAAAACAAACAAACTAGTTTCCATTTTAGTAAAGCAGGGAAATAATATGGAAGATGAAATTCATGTTAAAAGGGTTAAATGTTAACCATTTATCCTGCAGTGGTATATCTTACTGCATTCATTTTAGTTTTGTATATACATTGAAGATATGTCATGTTAGAGCAAGGATTCTATTATTATTATTATCGCTTATTTATATAGCGCCACAAATAGTCCACAGTGCTTTACAGAGAACATTAAACTTTCACATCAGTCCATGCCCCTACATACTAAGGTCCCTAACACATACACACACTAGGGTTACTTTAAAAAGCAGTCAATTAACCTACCAGAATGTTTTTGGCGTGTGGGAGGAAACCGGAGCACCAGGAGGAAACCCGTGCAAACACAAGAATTGTTGCATATTAATATATGTTTTAAAAATACGAAATTTTGTTACTTGCACTATTCTAAAAATGGTAATATACTGCTTTGTAATTCATTAATACCACACTTATTAGTGTTATGTCTTTTTCAATCACAGTATATCCATTTGTTGGAACTAACATTTGGAATTAACTTAAGTTGAGACATTCAGAGTAATGTAAGTCATATGAAGTATTGGCCTTTATTTATAAAGTTCCAGTATTCTTTGTGCTTTATAATTGGGCACATACACCATTAGAAATCAAGAGCTAGTATTAGCAAAAACACAAAGAAGGCCAGATAGATTTCTTTGTATAAAGGGCTTAGTGCAGTTATATGATGCAGTCACATAGCTATGCTGCTTTGTAGGTCAGTCAATTGCTTCAGTAAAAAAAGGTAATGCAAGTTTTGAACTGAAAATGAGAGAACTGAAACTGTTTGTTAAGAAGGGAGCTTTAGATTGTTTTTTTGTATTTCTTGATTAAGTGTATTAGAAAGCTAGGAGGATTTATAACTGTATAAGTGGTTTTGTGGAATTCCACAATGTTGATGCTGTCTGCATAATATTGTACCCTATTTTACACATGGAGATTTGCAACCTATGGAACTTCAAGTATTATGAAACTACAACTCCCAGATTGCTCCAAATGCAGAGTTATTGCCGATAAATTGCAATGCTTGATGTGACTTGTAGTTTCACAACACCAAGGAGGTTATACAACAAACGATTTTATCAGGATGTGTTGAATATTATAGCATGACCAGATTTTACCCCAGTGTACAAGAAAAATCCCCATTGCATTATGTGCAGGATAAGAGTGCTCAAACTTAGTGTTCTAAACTTGTCCTAATGAAATGAGAATACAATTTTAATTTAACACTGGCGCTCTGTTTTGAGTTTAAGATGTTAGGGATAACTAACACCTAGGGCCAGATTTACTAAACTGCATGATTGGAAAAGTGGAGATGTTGCCCATAGCAACCAATCAGATTCTAGCTGACATTCTCTAGTATGTAATAGGAAACTGAGAGCTAGAATGTGATTGGTTGCTATGGGCAACATCTCCACTTTTCCAAACCCTGCAGCTTAGTAAATCTGGCCCCTAGAGTGCCACTCTCTTACCCAGTTTCTGCAAATCCAGTCAAAAATTAAGCTAGTATAAAATAATAGACAGAAATGCACTAAGGGTTAATTATACCAACACATGAGTAACTGTATAAGAAAACCAGTATTTATTCAAATATAAACATATTAAAAAGACATTTTGCCACAATTCAATGAGTGCATTCTACCAAAATATGCAGATATCAGAAAACAGAAATGACTTAAACTGGCAAGTAAGTAAGCAATATTCTTATAGAATAGTCAATGCATTGGTATTGTTATCAAATGTGAAATCGGAGCTCATAGGCATTATAATCCCCATATAATCCCGCTATATGTGAATCTTCAGTGCTGTGAGCCTATAAATTAATATCCAGTTTTCACACAATTGCATTTATTGTCAAAATAGAAACAGTACAAAGTTCTCTATTAAGAACAGGCGGCACAAATGAGATGTGTAAATACAAATAGTTTCTTACCTGCTGTCTTTTGATGGCACTGATTCGCTTCTGTTAATGCTGGAGGGGTTTAGTATCTTTTTCAGCCCAAAGAGTACTTACAACCGTTTTGCTCTTAAAAAGAACTACTGGTCACTGCTTGCCACTTGTACGCTTGCAGGTGAAAGGTGCTTCTGTGCTGCTAGTGAAGCTAAGATGTAATCTCTGTTTGTCACATATACCAATGCTACAACAAGTATTGTTGGTCTAATTAGCGGGTACAGGTTCGCATCCCCAATCTTAAACAATGCAATTCAAGTCCATAGACTAATCCTCTTACCCAAGGTTAATAAAAGTAATAAAGGTTGAGTGTTGGCAACTCTGTTGTGAACCTTTTACATGTTCCGCTTTTATTAACCTTGAGTTAATTTCTAACCAATTCAGAATTAAGAGAAATGGACCGATACAGAATTTTAAAATGTGGGCTTTTTCCACTGTGTGTAGAAAACATTTGTATTTTAATACAAAGATTACGTGCACTTCAGAGTTGGTTACATACGATTTTCACAACAACCCCATTTTCCATACAGGGGAAGGGGAAGGGGAAAAGTCTCCCATCACACATATGGACCTAGGATCATACAGTGATCTGCTAATGGAACTCCACTGCCACTATGGGTAGAGCAGGATCTGGTCCAATGACATTACTGCTATTGAATCATTTCCTCATTCAATTTTGACGTCCCCTTATATTGCTTGACATTTCTGTCAGAGGATATAAATAGAACCAGTAATGACAGATATTAATTTACCGGAGGGTCACAGATGAAGATGCAAGCGTTTGAAGAAGAAGATGGACCAGAGCACCAATGGCAGCGATAAACCTTGAAGACTTCATAAATGTGAGTATGAAGTTTATTTATTATTTTTTGTTTTGGACAACATTTAATACTTATTTTTTTATAAATATCCGCCCACAATATGTTTATTAATGTAAGGGGCCAAATGAAGTTTATTTATTCAACATTGCACATTATGAATAATAAATATACAGGGCACATTATGAATATGAAAGAAACAGGGCACATTATGAATATTAAATACACAGGGCACATTATGAATATTAAATACATGGGGCACATTATGAATATTAAATACACGGGCTACATTATAAAAATTTGAGAAACGGCACATTATAAATATTAAATACATGGGGCACATTATGAATATTAAAGAAACAGGGCACATTATGAATAATAAAGACACAGTGCACATTATGAATATTAAATACATGGGGCACATTATGAATATTAAAGAAACAGGGCACATTTTGACATGAACAGGGCACATTATGTATGGGACAGCATACCATGAATACTTGACATGTTGTCGCTTATGGTACTAAAAGACACAGCATGCCCTGCACTACATGAGCATGCTGTGCCGTCTAGTATTACATGCAAATGTTAAATGTTAATTGCATGATGCGGTATGCTTTTTTTTAGTTTATAATCTCTTTTTTTTTTTTTTTTAATATTTTTTTTTTATTATTTGCTTTTACTAAGAGGTATGGTGTGCAGCAATGTTTGAATATAAACTGCTGCGATTTAACACTTTGGTAAATCCAGCAATTTGGGAATCCAAATTGACGAAAAATCATGGCAATGGCTGGCGATTTATAATCGCAGCCAAAATTGCACCTTAGTAAATTTACCCTCTAATGTTGAGATATAATTTTTGATTGTATCCACAATTACGTGTTAAGTGCCTGTCAATTTGGAATTATTGGATCCACCATTCAACAGCGCTGGTTTAAAAATTGGACAAATATTCCGGAATTTTGCCCATTGGATCAGCAAATCATAAATAACATTTTATAACAGATAATAAACTATATAGAAAGTTTATATAGCAAAATTTCCAGCAGAAAAGAGTTCAGTGTAATATGATAATAAAATAACAAGATTGAGGACTTGGCACATTAATTGAAACATTTAAAATGTGCTGTTCGTTTGACTGTACACAGAGCAGTCTATTCAAAAAAACATTGACTGTGCACTCGTACATAATGTCTAGAGCGTGAGTTGAAAAGACGCATTAAAGTAAGATACTGTGGGAATATCTTGGCTTTCCTGGAGTTCATTGATTTCCTTCTAAACTTAATTGCTAGGGACCCCATCTGATTGCTTCCTTTATTGTTATTTTACTACACTTAATGCAGGCGTTGCAATTATTTATTCATTGGTTTTAAACTCAATAGAGACTTATCATTTTACCATCATCTACATCTTCATACGGAAAATAAATTTAAAATTAAAAGAAAAAGATGAAAAAAAATTCAATGATATTTGTGCCAGTACAGACAGCTTTTAAATTCTTCCCTGGCTGTTATTTTATCTTCATATTTTTTCATTTCCTAAAATGCTGAATCTTGTTTTTTTTAACATCTTTCAAGTAAACATTAGAGAGTATTGCAGGATAGTACATGCGCCATCCATCTCTAAGATTGCTTTTTAGATTATTTACTAAGGCTGTCAAGATTTTTCACCGTGTAAGAGCATTCTACATAATTGATTTGGTTAGCGGTTGTTTTCTGTTTACTGTGACATTGATGGAAAATTAGATTCTTCATTTTTGCTCAATGCCAAATGAAGCATTTGGAATAATATGTGACTCTAAGTTTAAAGTTACTGCATGGACATTGGATGTTTATTTACCATAGCATCACATAAGGTATATTGCTAAAAAGAACAGAAAGAGTACTGAGTGCTGCTTTATTACAAAACACTGCTACATTTTTGTGTAGTGCAGCTCTTTTTACAATTGGATCTAATTATGCAAAATAAGTGGCTTGGGATAGTTTTGCACCCTCGCTTCCTTTGTTGAACATATAGGACCGGATTCAGACTTACGTTCCCCCTGCCTGCCCCACCGCAACCTATGTTAAAAAGTAAAGTCCAGGCCGACATTTTTAGAGGGACACTTGTGCCATTATTTAGTTAGCTATAAAGGGGCACTTTTGGGGTATTTTATTTTCTTTGTAAAGGGGCACTTTATTTTTATAATTTATAACGGGGCACTTGTGGCATATTTTTATATTCATAGAGGGGCACTTGTCGCATAATTGGCTATTTATAGAGGGGCACATGTGGAATGATTAATTTTTTTTCTTTTGATTTTTGGGGGGCACGTGAAGGTTTTCATATTTTTTTGGGAGAGGGCACTGTATGTTTTTTTTTAAATAAATGGGCATGTGTAGGGATTTGGGGCAGGGCATGCTGGCGATACTAGTACTACAAACGCAACCATGCCTTGTCATTCATGGGCATGCTTGTGTTTGTAGTTCTACTAGCGGCAGTATGCCCTGTCGGCCTGGACTTTACTTATTTAATTTTTTAACATAGTTTGCGGCGGCGAGTCGGCAGGGGAAACAGAGTGGGGGTGGGGGGGGGGGGGGGTTTACTTTTTTTTTTTTTTTTTTTTTTAAACACTTTGTTATTTGGGCAGCTCCGGGTGCGCTTACACCATCCTCGAGATGGTGGAAGCGTAGGGCTTGTTAAGCAGCCACCAGACTGCCGTGAATGGAATATTTAAATGAGAAAAGCGGAGCTTTTTTCATTTAAATATTCTGGCACACCCATTTTTTCAGTCGGAATCATATGCTGGCGGATACCATAAAATCCGCCAGCAATATGACTTCCTTGCGCATTTAGCGCATGCGCAGTGTTTAAAATACGCATCGAATCTGTGTGAATTTCATACGGATGTGATATTCTGAATCAGGTTCATAGTTCTCTTTTTCCAAGCACCTGCCTCTGATTAAATGCCTTACGATCTGGTGAGAAGAAAAAAAATATATTTACAATTGAATATCCAACTAAAAAGATTAGCTCTCTTAAAAAGTCTCCCTAGCCACACAACCATTTTCTCCAAGGCCTGCAGGCTAACTAATCGGAAGACAGCACCCAGCAAGGTGGGCTGTGCAAGTAATGATTGTGCCGCAGCGCGAAGAAACTGAATGTTCTGGCTGCCTAGCAACCAGAACAACAAAGCGGGAAACAGCGGGGGAGCCGATGGCCAGTGTGGGCTACGCGCACATGGCTAATTTGCATGTCATCACGCCTCCGTGACGACATGCCATCAGGTACAGCGGATGCAGGCGCCGGAGGGAGCGTGGGACGGGTAAGAGCCGGATTCCGGCGTTTAACAATTGGTGACAGGGCCCGGTCTAACACTCATGGTGGAAGATTGACAAGAGCCCGGCCCAGAAGCAGCTGATCTGGAACAAGATCTGGCAGGATGGCTACCGTTGCATCGCAGGCACTCATGCCTGAAGTTACAACGACCGCCTTTGTTACATCCCGCATTATTGGAATTAAAGCATTTCCCTCTGGGAGCTGAAGGGACACCAGAATGCCCCTTAGCTGGAAATTGCTTGGCTGAAGTGGACTACACGCCCGTTTCGGAAGCATGGGTCACCTCCAGCCAAAGCTCCATGTCTTTAAGTTTAAAGTTAATACTAGGCAGACCATCATACTTCAGACGGAACGGCTCATCATACATTCACCACGCTGGACCCTTCGTGTGTGTGTGTGTGTATATCATTAACCAGATGTAAATGTTGCAGTATACTTCTTCACTCGCTCGGGCGTGTCTCCAAGTAGGTGTACATAAAGGTACACCAACCCGCTACCCACTTATCAAAACTTGGCCGTGCTAATTGTCTTCCTGCTATCAGCGTTCAGAGCGAAAATATCCATGAATTTTCCTTTACGTATTTTTTCACTCATGCGGGGGCGCAGGCCTCTAGTAACTGCTGTATACTCACAGTTTACCATGGTCGAGGGAGTATTGACCGGGGCTGCGGACTTACTCTTACTGGCCTTTTTATGTGCCCTTTTTTTTAAGCGTTTATCAATTGCTTTCTTGAATTTACATGGCTGGCGGCTAGATGCGGATGAGGAGGATGATGTGTCGGAGGAACTAGAAGACCCTGAAGTACTGTCATCGGACTCTGTAACATTATTGTGAGACTCACCAGTGCCCTCCTGCAGACCTTCACCCAACTAATGGGGCCCTGCATCTGCTGATCTTGTCCACCACTAGTTGACGCCTGTGGCAGCCTGTCGTTGTCTCCATTGCCGCCAGTGCTGCATCCACTATTGCTCTCCTCCCTCGATAAAGGTTCTGGAACAGAAAGTCATTAATTTGTTCAAGACTGGCAACCGGTGCTGGGGACTGCGAGACCTGCAGGGAACCATCACGTGGGATCGAGAGCGTGAACGTTGGACTGATGATGCTGAATTGGCCTGTGATTGCCTCTGACTAAGGCTGGGATGAACTTGACTTAAGCATGGGGGAGGGGAAGGGAGAATTGACCAAAGTTAGTAGGGGGCCGCGGCATTAGGCCCCGACCAATAGAGCCATTGGCTTGTACCTTGTGTATTAAAAGGAGGGCATTGTGCAAAGCCCTGAACTGCTTGAGGTGTCATAAAGGCTTGGCTCATAGCATTAGGGGGCCAAGCAGAACTAGTACCAGCGCTAAATTGCTGAAAAGAGGGGTGCTTCTGCCCCTTCTGAGGGGAGAGCAAGGCTTGCTGCTGAGTGGGATGGGGGCCACTTAAATTGCTGGTGCTCTGTATAGGTTGTGCACCATGCCAAAGAGGGGCCTGCTGGTTAATGTAATCAGCCCTGTTGTCCACACTGCCAGGCAGGCTGCCCTGTGACTTATCCCTGTCTGGCTCCACTGCAATTAATTTCGATGGGGCAGCCTGCTGTACTGCAGCCACTGTCCCGCAGGAGCTAACACGTGCATCCACCGCACTGGGAAGTATCCACGCGCCAGGCTGTATCCCCTCCTCCTCCCCCGCCCGGTCGCCCCTTCCTCTCATCAAGCGGAAGAAACAATTAACACAGCACAAGTATAACTATAGATAGCTATCAACAGGTCCACAAGCTGCAAATCCAGTGAAGAAGATGGCCGCTATCTTCCTCCCAGGGGTTTAAGAATACTTCCTGCCTAACCCCTCCTCCCCACTACCAACTGGACTAATAGGACAACAAGAGGGGTGAGTGACATCACATGGAGCCATGGGGCATGCAGGGAGTTTAACCCTTACACTGGTTAAATTCTTAGCCCTGCATTTCCAAATAGATGCAAAGATATACATACCTCCAATAGGTACAATAGGTATTCATGGTAGGAGACTGTGTCAATGACTCATGTCATCCTATCACCTATACTTGCTGCTGGAGAGCTGAGGAGAGTATTAGCAGGTCCCATTCTCTTTCCAGTCCTAGCAATCCCCCTCTGATGGTTGCCCTGCCCTCTGATAGTGTAGGCAATATCTTTATCCCCCCCATATGTTAAATGTAGATGGGAAAGCAAGTGTTACAGATTTAGGATAAATAGTAAATAGGGACATTATGGAACAGGACCGGTGAGTTAGGTGCGGATCTGTCTGCACCTAACTCACCCGGATCTTTGAATATGGTCCATTAGGTATATTTGTGATTTAACAAATGAGTCAGTTATATCAGTTTTTTAGCATCCACTGTGTGGGCTCACTATTGTAAAGTCAACAGTTACAATGTTAAATCATTCCCAAACTGATGTCATGCAATTTGACTAAGAAATCTCTGATTCAGTGATACAAATTTGAACCCAAATAAACAAACTAGTATATACAATACATGTTTATGTATATATTGATGGCATTGATGGATATCCATATGGTTGAATTTTTTTGCAGACATATTGTTGAATAAGAATCTATTATTACACCAAATTTTGATATCGTTCATGTTACTGTGCTCCTGCAAACAGCTTTGGAACTGCTAACTCACAGCTGTTGTGTGCACTCTCCAGAATGTCTGCGAAATAATGCAGAATGAATGTCTAAATTGGCATTATTTCTTAGTGTCTCTGCTTTGGTTTAATAAAACTCACTTGTCACATTACAGCTGGTCTTATTTTGTTATTTTAATTTTAGATAATGTATTATACCATAGCTATTTTACAAGAGATTACATTCTCTTGTCTTGTCTTTATTTAAATCCACATATTAATTTCTTTAGACATTATTTTGTGTACAAAATTACGAGAGAACAATAGGTCACACTGCCTCAGGGGAAGGTTCATTTGAAATCGGAGGAGCATAGGACAGTGTAATTAAGGCATATGTGTTTATAATTATCATACAGCAGTTAGTCTGTGTTTGGTACCAATGGAATACTGCAATTCAACTGCCCTGTACAGCAGCTGTTAGACATGAAAACAAATACACATAGAAGTACTGAACTCTGTTGTGTGTCTGTAATAATGCTAACCACCACTACAACTAATTAGGGCCCCTAAATGATGTGAATGTTGTACTAGCCACTGAGCTATACTGTGTTCCTATGTTAAACAAACTAGATCTGTGTACTAATATTGCAGCTGTAAATATACAAAAAAAACCCCCACCAGCATATATAGCCCATTGTGTGCCTTTAGCGCTAGGGATGGACAAATCATACAATTTATAGTCTGTCATAAAATCCCACCCAGTTGATGTCTTTTATAATGCTTGAATTTACAACCAAAAGAGTCTTCAATTTGCATTCCAAAGACATATTGGTTTGGATTCAGAGTTTTAGCAGATCCGCAATTTCTTTAGAAACAAGCATTAGTTCTATATGCTATATAGTTATAACTGCTACTGTGCCAAAAATTGGGCACTAATTTGAAAACCCACAGTCAATATTTTTATTTTAACATAATAACACCCCCCGCTATAAATAAAATAAATAAATATCACCCCTACAGGGCATGCAGATCTTAGCTCCTGGTGGCCACCGGAGGACGGACATTTCATCCAGCTGGAGAAGAAGGTACCTGTACCTGTCCCTGGACCGCTGCTTACTTACTGGCCCTCACGTGAGTGTTGTCAGGCATATTGCCTCAATGTACACAGCCTAATTCGCAAAGGAATAACACCTTGGCACGAAGTGTTGTCAGGCATATTGGCTCAATGTACACAGCCTAATTCTTAAAGGAATAACACTTTGGCACGAAGGACCGTTTTCCCTGAAGCAGGGAGGAACATTTGTTTATGTTTATTGTGTGCAGTAGTGAGAACCGGACATTAGTACTATACTCCTGACAGGAGATTCCACATATATATCTTTGGAAATTGATGGGACTTGGTTGCTCCACACATCGAAGGAACGTTTTATTCCGTTTAAATAATCTTAAGCGATCCATCCTCAAGCCTTTATTCAATATTACACAGAGGCTACATATGCCCTTGCGTTAAGACTGCTCCCACGGAATTATTATTGTCTTAAATGTTTGTATTGTGTGGTGTGAGGTCCGATTAGGACGTACATGTTATTAATAAAATTGTTCATTTTTTAACCTACTTGCTGCTCAGTAGAAATCATATTTTTCAAATATCGGTGAATCTTTATATTTTTATTATATTTAGCGCTGGGGTATCCCAATTTGGGAACTTTCCTTGTCTTTAGCAGAGAACCTCTCATCTTTGTCCAGATCTGAGAAAACTTCTCCAGAGAAGCTGCTGAAGCAGGTACGGACTCAGCTGGAAGGAAAGAAAAGGGTGGTACCCTTGGTTGATGACCGTAAACCACTTGCAAAGGTATATTGTCCAGGGATTTGCGATAGTGAGAATTATGAGAGAATTCTGCCCAGGGTAACAGATCCACCCAATCGTCTTATGAGGATGAGACATATAGCCCAATGAATGTTTCCAGGTCTTGGTTCACCCGTTCTATTTGGCAGTTTGTCTATGGATGGTAAGTAGTCGAGAATTTGAGGTTTACCTGAAGACTTTTGGAGAGAGCCCGCCAGAATCGGGCAGTGATTTGAACCCCTCTGTCGGATATAATCTCTTCAGGGCAGGCATGTAGGTGAACAATCTCAGAAATGAAGAGCTGAGCCAGAGTTGGTGCGGAGGGTAGACCCTTGAGTGGTACAAAATGGGCCATTTTAGAGAAACGATCCACGATGACCCAGATGGTGTTGTATTGATGACACAAGGGTTAGTCTGTGACAAAGTCCATTGACACATGAGTCCACGGAGATCTGGGAATTGGCAAAGGATGTAACATGCCCAAAGGTGGTCTCCAGGGTGACTCATGTTGTGCACAATGGGGGCAGGCACTGACAAACGCTTTAACATCCTCACTCAGAGAGATGAAGGACAAGGTTTTGGTGATGCCTCCATGGCCAGCGAACTTGGATACATGAGCCCATGACATGAGTTTTTTCCTCAGAGCAGGTGGGACAAAAGTCTTACCGACTGGAATGACTTGGGTGCTGGCCAGAATGGTTTTGGTCTAGGATGAAGCGGTCCTCTTCAAGGTCATCAGAGCAGAATTGACGGGATAAAGTGTCAGCTTTAACATTTTTTGACCCTGGACGGAAACGTAATTGCAGGTTAAATCGAGAAAAAAAGAGTGACCACCGAGCTTGGTGAGGATTGGCACATTAAGCGGTCCTGAAATACAGCAGGTTCTTGTGATCGATGAACAAAGTAATGGGATGGGCCATCCCTTCAAGCAGATATCTCCACTCCTGAAGTGCCAACTTCATGGCGAGCAGTTCTTTTTGCCAGTGGTGTAGTTTCTCTCTGCAGGAAGGAATTTTCATCCTTGTGGAAAAACCCACAAGGATGAACTTGACCGTCCAAGAACTTCTGAGACAGAATAGCTCCAACACCTTCAGATGAAGCGCCCACTTCCAGGAGAAAAGGCAAGGTGGTATCAGGTTGCCTGAGTATAAGAGCAGAAATGAAGGCTTCCTTCAATTGGTGGAACGCTTGCTGACTTGCTAAAGACCACTTAGCAGGGTTGGACCCCTTGAGGGTCAGAGATGTAATTGGCGCAATGACTGTGGAATAGTGTTGGATTAACCGACGGTAAAAGTTGGCGAAAACGATGAACCTCTGGATGCTCCTCAGAGTTATAGGCTGTGGCCAGTCCAGGATAGCTTGAAATTTCACTGGATCCATTTGGATCTGGGTGCCAGAGAGGATGAAGCCTAGAAAAGGAATACTATCTGTTTTAAAAGTACACTTTTCTAGTTTGCAATATAGTTGATTGCTCCGTAGACGTGACAATACTTCTCTCACCAGCAGGCGGTGGGTGACCAGATCTTGAGAGAAGATCAATATGTCATCTAGATATACCACCACAGAGACATTCAGGAGATCCTGGAAGATTTCGTTCATGAAGCCTTGGAAGACGGCAGGCGCATTACTTAGGCCAAAGGGCATTACCAAATACTCGTAATGCCCATCACGAGTATTGAATGCTGTTTTCCTCTTGTCTCAGCTGCAAATCCTGATCAGGTTATATGCCTCTCTCAAGTCAAGCTTTGTGAAGATGGTAGATCCTTTGATGCGATCAAACATCTCATGTAATCATGATAATCTATCTAAGGGCGGAGTCCACCATCCTTCTTCTTTATGAAAAAGAAGCCGTCACCGGCAGGCGATGATGAAGGTCGGATGAAGCCCCTAGCTAGATTTTCCTGGATGTATTTGGTCATAGCTTGAGTTTCAGGAAAGGATAGTGGGTAGGTTCTACCCCTGGGTGGAGAGGTTCCAGGCATGAGGTCAATTGGGCAGTCCCAAGGACAATGTGGTGGTAGTGTCTCAGCCGACTGTTTGTTGATCACATCTTGGAAGTCTCGATATTGAGCCAGAAGATCAGGAGGGGGCTCAGACTTGGCAAGGCGCTGTGGTATTACTCAAGCAAAACATGTTTGGAAGCATTGGTCACTCCAATGCACAATCTGAGAGGTGGACCAATCCACGTGGGGGTTGTGCCGTTGGAGCCAGGGGAGTCCAAGGATAATAGGAAAGGTAGTCTTGGTTAGTACAAGGAATTTTATACTTTCATGATGCAAGACTCTGGTTTGCAATTTCACCGGAAGGGTGCGATGAGTAATTGTGCCACCTGGTATATGGCTACCATCAACGGCTGTAAGGTAGGTAGGTACAGAGAGTTCTTCGGTAGGTATTTTCAGAGACTCTGCAGTACAAAAGGAAATAAAATTTTCAGCCGCTCCAGAGTCTAGAAGAGCAGTTAAATTAGTGTGTCCAGAACCAGATGCAGGACTAAGGTACAGTCCTTGAAAGAAAAAAGAGAGGGACCGCGCTGTCTGCTATCTAATAGGAACGCAGCCACTGGGATGGAATAGGGAATTCCCTGAGATGACCCTATGGTTAGCAAATATATGGAAAAGAGTATCCCTGTGTGCCTAATAGCTGTGGGTTTATGGGCTGGTGCACCAAAACGTATGGGTCAAAGTAATAGTCTATGCACCAAAACGTATGGGTCAAACAAAAAGCAAGTATTTACTGCTAGCAACCAAATATAAAACAAAAAACTCAAACAAATAAATGCGCATGTATCGGTACATTAAGTAACAGAAGTGACAGAACAACTACCTGCACCATTACTCTGAACATATGCTTTAGGCATGTGTTTTTCACATTTATTTACACCATTATAACTGTCTTAACCTTTTGCAGCTATCTGTACTGTTTTTACTCATATTCACATTAGGTCTTTGAACACATGATTGACAACATGTAGTTTTTTTATGATGTATTTTTTATAAAAAATTGTTTCAGATATTATACTTTTTCCATCTGCATTCAATATTGCCAGAGCCTGGAATCCCAACATATACAATGCATTCATTCCTTTCCCCACCAAAGGAGAGGACTTTTTAAATATTTGATATACCTTATTACCAGTCACATTCACTTTGCTTTGAGTCTGGGTGCTCTAGCTATTCTTGTTCCAAAATAAAGACAGTGCTGATTACTGAGCCCTTTGATCCTGCAGAGATCTGTCAATCTTAATTAACTCAATTGACTAATGCTCAAATTGCCGCCAGAAACCTCACCGCCACGATATTGCATCTGATCCACTCACACTGCGGTGCTGCGATACTTTGGAGCAGAGTTTTGTCCCTGAAGAAGCCTTTTTTAGAGGTGAAACATGTAGGTCCATTGGAGAGAGCTCTCTACTTTGCATTTTGCACCCTGCATACCCTGCATCTGTTATCTGCACCCCAGGCGCGGCTGTAGTGCACACAGCGTCATCGCCGGGGAAAGACCGCTTTGGAGAAGGAGAAGACGTCCCTAGCAACGAGGGCACTGCTGTTTCCCTGGAGCCAGACGGCACGTACTAATTACCATCCTAAAGGGAGATTAAGCCAGCCGTATTACAGATACTTACCTCCTCGAAATTCCACAACAGAAGCTACAGCTACAGCACCCATATTCTGGACTCTTTACCTATGGATCCTTGAGACTGTTAACAGGAGCCCTTGGAGTGACTGTAAGTACGTTCCAAGTCGGAACGATTTCTTCTGCATTTTCCATACGTATCACTGTCTTCGGCAAGAGCTGAGTCCGCTACCCTAAACAGCTTACAGTCCAGACTTTCAGCCATAACAGATCACTTGTGTATTTGTATTCACCTGAACCGAACGATCAGTGTTTACTTGCATTTACTTGGGGCATAAGCGCCCATTGGCTCTTTGGCTACCTGTTCTCTGTGTTTGAACTTTGACCTCTGCACATTTGCAGCATCACCTAGTGATAAAAGAAGGTGTTTTTCTGCCATTTGATACACGGCTCTAGACGGCAATTGAATGCTTGTATCATTTGTTGTTCTATCACTTCTGTTACTTAATGTACCGATACATGTGCATTTATTTGTTTGAATTTTTTGTTTTATATTTGGTTGCTAGCAATAAATACTTGCTTTTCATTTGACCCATACGTTTTTGTGCCTAGACTATTACTTTGACCCATACGTTTTGGTGCACCAGCCTATAAACCTACAGCTATTAGGCACAGCTCCCGAGATACTCTTTTCCATATATAAGGTACAGTCCTTGATGGTGGAGGAGCGTAGTGGCACCGCTAACGTAGGCTCCTCTGTCTTGGTTAGGAGCACTTGTTTCGCGGGCGCTTGGAGCATTGTAGACGGAGATGTCCTGACTCCCCGCAATAGAAACACAGATTGTTTTTCGTCCTTTTCTGACGCTCTTGATATGAGATTCGGGACTTTCTAAGTTGCATAAGCTCTTCGGGAGGAGGAGGTGGATTCCTAGGTCGGACAGTGGGACTTTTGGGCAACAGGACTCCCTTCTCTCTGAGTTTCTTTCCCGATGTCGAATGTCCACACGAGTACAGATGGTAATTAACTCATTCAGCGTGGTAAGTAACTGAGAAGAAATCAAATTATCTTTAATGCGGTCAGCCAACCCATGAAAAACATAGATATAAGAGTGTCTTCTCCCCATGATAATTCTGAAGAGAGTGTTCGAAATTGTACAACATACTGACCCACGGTCAGGTCCCTCCACCCCCATAGAATGTTGGTGGCAGCAGATGTGGAACGTCCTGGGGTGTCAAAGATGACCCGGAAAGTGTCCAGAAAACGTTCTAGATCCAACAGTATGGGATCATTCTTCATCAGGAGAGGAGAAACTCAGTCCAAGGCTTGTCTACAAAGAGAGATGATATAAGCCACCTTAATACCATCAGATGGGAAATTCTCAGGCTGGAGTTTGAAGTGGAGAAGGCATAGATTCAGGAAACCCCGACATGACTTGGGATTCGCGTCATATTTGGCTGGGGTTGACAACGGGATTCGAGGATTAACAGAAGAAATTCTTGACAAAGAGGCTGATTTTGGTGCATTACTGTATGCTGGAATGCTCCAACTTGGTTAGCTAGTTTATGAAGACAGGTGACCACTTGTCCTATCGTAGCTTCTTGATGCTCCAATCTGTCAGCCATATTAGGCATTGTTCCCTGGGGGTTTTCCCCGGTTGGATCCATCGGGCCAGAACAAACTGTCACGGTCGTGGTGTCTGTGGGATCTGCTCCAGGTACCAAGGAATGTGACAAATGAGCCACTGTAAAAAGAAAGCTAGCTGGTTTAATATAAGACTGGTGCATAGGCAGACAGGAACATAAATAACAGTCTTTACGATCAAACTTGAAGCAAAAGGTAAAATGAAACAAGACAGTCTTTGGAGCAAATGGTAGGTTGTGCCAACTGGGCACACAAGGCAAGAACAGTTTCTCAGAGTGCCAAGGGCACTCTAGAGTAGACTATGCTGACATGGCACACAAAGCAAGAACAGTCTTTGACTGATAGTGCCGGCTTGGCACACAAGGCTGGGAATTAGAACGGGTAGAAAACCGACCTGAGGTAGGAAGGTGATGCCGAACTGGAGTCCACAAAGCTTGACCGCACTTGAGTGCGGAGCATTGACCGGACTGGAGTGCAGAGGATTGATCGGACTGGGGTGTAGATGAGTGCTTGACCAGACTGGAGTACAGAGGATTGACTGGACTGGAGTGCAAAGAATTGACCGGACTGGAGTGCAGAGGATTGACCGGACTGGAGTGCAGGGCTGCTTGACCGGACTGGAATGCAGGGCTGCTTGACCGGACTGGAGTGCAGGGCTGCTTGACCAGACTGGAGTGCAGGGCTGCTTGACCAAACTGGAGTGCAGAGGATTGACCAGACTGGAGTGTGGGGCTGCTTGACCGGACTGGAGTGCAGGGCTGCTTGAGTGGACCAGGATAGCAGGACCAGGATATCAGCAGGACCAGGATATCAGCAGAACCAGGATATCAGCAGAACCAGGCACCTAGAGAAGACTAGTTGTTCTGGCAAAGTGGAGAGAGAGCTCAGGGTTTAAATAGCCCGCCTTACCCATATCATGAGATACCAAAATACCAAACAGATAGGACTATGAGTGTTGTAATTTGCATGATATAGCTGCTATACTGGATCGTGCAAATGACAACACTCATAATCACATCTGTTTGGTACTTTCCAGCCATTTTGTTGCTGTGATAGGCTTGAAGAAATAGATGACATAATAGCCGTTTCGCCGACATTTCAGGCCGTATGCAGACTTGATGATGTCAGGCTATTTACTTATTTCCTGTAGAGAAATAACCTCCTGAAATGATGTATTGTGCATGCCCAGCACAAATAAACTCTTTATGTTCATTCTCTGCACGGAAGGCAGAGCTAACTTAACATGCATACGAGATACACATGGTACGCTATACGTACAATTCAGTCCTTACAATCCTTACGTACAATTCAGTATTCTGCATGGAAGGGTGCATGCAGAATAGTTTAGGTAAGGTCCTGGGCACATATCTTCCATCCACATGTAGGAGAGCAGGGGTAGTGCCATGTTCTCCTACGTGTGGAATATTGGGCCTGATCCAGAGCTACGACCGCAAGCGAGCGTACGCCCATCGTAAGCGAAAATTCGGGAAAAAATTCGCAACGCGCATGCCCAGTATGACAGCTTCCGGTCGCCTGGGCGTCATGAGCGAATAGCGGGCGTATTGTGAGCGTATTTTTCGCTCGCGGGGCGTTCGTTCAGTACGATGGTCGCCTGGGCGCCCGTTTTACTACAGGGAGGCGGGGATAGCCATTTAAATTGTACAGTATGGGCGTGCTAAGCCCGTACGCTCAGCGTATTTTGTGCGAATTTGCGTACGGCCGACGGTCGTACCCAGTGTAGGGTATAGGCGTCGTAAGCAGGTACTTTACTATGGGAGTGTTAGGGGCGTGTATGTTTATTCGCACGGTCGAACATACGCATTCGCCCGCCGTGCGAATTTTCGTAGCGCTGGATCAGGCCCATTGTGTACTAAAATCTGTATGTTAACCTCCAAAACAGAGGCTAACGTATGGATTTAACCCTTAACTCTGGATCCAGCCCTTCAATATAATAATAAAAAATGTTGTATCCAACCACATAGCCTACGTTAGTCTCCTATCGTTATTAGTTCTGGATCCAGTCCATAATGACTGACAGCACACAACTGGAAAACTATAGTTGAGATTTCTAAATATTATGTAAGTAAGGCAATATATAGATGGGGATAGACATTGAGCTGTATACTAAATGTAAAAGATGTATAATTATAATTTTTTTAGAACTTAATTCTCAGTGGTGATAATGGAGGTGGTTAAGTAGATTTTTTTTTTTTTTTGGAACTGTGTGTTGCATTTTTTATCAGCAAGCATACATATTACCCAGATCCAAAAGCCGCTACAGCTGGAAAGTTAATTAGCTATTTCAAGACTTTACGCCTTGGCACCAGTACAGTACCTGCCAGCAGTCTGAGTATGGATGCACAAACTAATTTGGATCCTGTTTCTTATTGCTTCAGAATGCAGACTTTTTATTTGGAATGTGACATGGTTAAGTAATAACCTGTGAGCATTATGGATTTATAGATATCATAAGAGCTTACTAAAATAAATAAACTTTATTGGTAAGGTACTTTAGCTAAGATGACTGTCTCCAAAAAATGCATATAAATCAGAGCTAAAATACATTATAGTGACAAGCACTTTTATGAATTTATGCACTTACATTGTAGTAATTTGTTTAATAAATTGACCATGGCATCTTCTTATATTACACTTTATTTAGTACAAATTAATGAAAAAAAATATATAAATAAATAAAAATGGGACTTTTTTTTAATAAATGAATTCTAGCCTAAATTGGCTGAAGTTAGGGTAGCCTTCAGCCGGCGTAAGGGAGAGTTAATACGCTCCTACAAGGGGGGGTGTCTGGCCAGAGCAGCGATGTTACGCTGAGCGCTACAGCGCTCAGTGTAACATCGTAGCTCTGGATCAGGCCCATTGAGAACACACATCGAACTCATGACCTCAATGCTGTGTGAACTCATGCAGCTACAAATTCTTAGATCAGCTACAGTGTTCTCCGAAGAATATTTTTCCAGCCTGGTGGTATTAAATAGTAGCTGGCTGGGGGCAGTGTGATCCAGACATCCGTTCTCACTGTGGAGTTTCTTGCTGGCACTGCACTACTGAGAGCTAAACTTCTGTCTTGTAACTATTTGTTCTGTTGATTGCGATCTACTGGTGGAGGCAAGACAGGGCCAGTGTTCAACACCGCCCTGCAAAAAATATATTTTATTATTAATTTAACGTTTAACACCAGTAACCTTCCTACATTACAGTATACATGTGAGCGTTATAAAATACAGAACACAATCTTTTAAGCACGATAAAAGATAGAAAATCCTAGTCTCTACTATACAATACATACAGCTTCCTAGTCTATGCTGTACAATTCTCAGTGCATCCAAGTAACTACCCTAGAAAACTGACTTCATCTTAGTGACTGCCATACAATACATACTGCATCCTAGAGACTGTCAAACAACACAGACTATGGCCCAAATTCACAACCACGGATATATAACACATACGTCCTTAAATTACAGTTCATAGCTACTACGCATGCATAGTAACTATTGGACGTAATCTACATATCGTTTTGTTACGTAGATTGCGTATATGCAGTTTTAAAGATTTAAACGTTTTAAAGAAAATGCGTAGTAGTTATTATCGGTAATTTAAGGATGTATGTGTAATACGTCCGTGGTTGTAAATCTGGACCTATATCTTAGGGCCAAACCATACAGACATTATCCTAGTGATTGCTATACCATACAGATCACATCATAGAGAACACCATAAAATACAGATTGCATCCTTGGGGCCACTATACCATAAACTGAACATTCTTATAACCACAATGCATAAAAAAAGGCTCCTTTTTGAGCGTCATAAAATACAGAAAACATATTTGTAATCACAATACAAAAGAAGGGCAGCCTTGTGAGTTCTCACTATTATCCAGTGAAACCTGACCACAAACACACACTTGTGAACAATGCACTACATCAATCGCCCTCTCCTTGTGTGTCTTCAGCTATCCAATCCTCCCGCTTTGTGTATCCAACCATCCAGTATCCACCTTTGTTTGTCTCCAGCCATC